>VWZT01014708.1:79690-97568 GCA_013397055.1 Pachycephala philippinensis
CCAGCTCCAACTTGCTTCTGTCAAACACATTCCTGACAATATTTTTGGCTTACTAGTCTCCTGATAAGACCAATAGGTACTGCTACGGTACAATACACAATTCTACTAAGATAAAAATATTCTAAAGATTAAAGAAACAAAACGGTAACATTGTTAACACCTAAGCTGTCTATATATGAAGCTGCTGTACAGAAGTCATTCTTACTCTAGACACTATCTTGACATTGAGGTTCCTTTTCCCCTAGCACCTATTCCTCTATTCCCTTGCAACAGCCATCTCATTTCTAAATGAAATTAAAACATGTAATATCTAGCACACTATCTATTTGCCATTATCTTGAAGTATAATATTAATTGCTAGGTGAATGTTGGAGCGCTTTACCTGATGAAGCCCCTGTCTAGCAGGGACAGATGTTCTCACAATGTCATCAATTGACCACCACTGGTCAGCAAGATACAGGGCTACAGCTTGAAAGAAACAAGGGAAATAAAAAGTTAGTGATTCTTACCATTCCAAAAGAAACATATTCATTAAAGCTGCTAAATAATCAGGAATAACACGTAGTAACCAAATCAAACATCTTCTAGACAGCACTATATTAATGTAGCTCCTACTACCCTAGCACAACAAACGGGGCACTGTACACCCCACCCATATGAAATGCTCCCTAGTCCAAAATCTTTTCTTGTAAATGAGACTAATAAACACTAATGGGTTGTTGGTTTTTTTTCAGAATGACATACAGGAACTATTTTTCAGACATAAGCACCATCCTTCAATGCTGTGCTCTAACATCTCCTTCCACTAAAAACTCTGCCTGTCAAGATGAGTCTCGCTCATACGTGTATTTTACTATTGGGTTGCTAATGGATATTGATATTGAAACTGTGCAAGTTTTAGGGAGTTAGATGAATGTAAAAAGGCTGATGGCCATGTGAGCAGCAGTCAGGAAGAGTAATGATCCATAGGCATTTGTGGCAAACTTGGCAATCATATACATGGCATTAAATGGAAGAAGGAAACATGGAGGACTGAAAGGGGAGGAAGAAGGAAGGAAGAAAGGGAGGAGAAAACTCACAAAAACCATGTCATCTCAGCCAGAGGTATGCTAGGACTTCAAGCTAAAGACAAATTTACACATGATGCTGGTCAATCCCTATTAATAAAGAGCATCTAAATTCATGGGCAAATTAATTGCATTTTAAGAATGTTCAATAAATACCTTTTGAAGAGGTGAAGCATACATAAAGAGATCAAGAGATACATGTTGTACTGTGATCCGGATGAACACCATGTTATGTTGCTACATATCTTTTGAATTCAATGGGTCCAGTTCTGATCTGATTAGTGTGCAAAGTTGTGTATATAAACCCACAACAAAAAATAATAGCATGTGAACAAAAAGACAAGGAATAACAAATGCGCAAGTGGTAAAGTTATGAGCTACAGCACCATGAAATGAGCGAGGGCCTGGTTACATGTATTTTTCACAAAAAAAGAAGACATAGCAATAGAGAGATAAAGAACTTAAAATGAAACCTGTGAGCGAGTCCCATGGTGCAAACAGTGCAAGAACTTTGTGTGTCTGCTCTTCACCATAAAGAGGAACGAAGCCCACAGATGTCAAGCTAATAGGAACCTGAAACAAGAATGTACAATAATTCCGCAGACTCTTGCTAAAACAACAGTAGTAAAATAAAGAGAGAATGTTTATCAAGGTAAACAAGACGAATATTGAAAATCAGGTCCTTAACAGCTAGCTGTAAAAGACAAGCATCAGACCCCTCTCCTTTCTTTAGACATTTCTTAGAGACAAACAAAATTCTAAAGAACTCTGACTCTCAAGCTCTGGCAGATTTAGCTACAGTAATTTGTACTGTTACAGCTCTCTTCTGCCAACAGTTTGCACTAGTGTTCGCAACTGAAGTAAGGTGTGCAAGGAGCCAGCTTTATGTTCACTTCAACAGTCCCAACTGTGCAGGCTGTCAAAGCCAACAGAAGAGTAAGGCAGTCAATCAAGCACGGAAACAAACTGGCACAGCAAAACTGTGTTTGTTAGCAAGTTCTAATGTACTGCTGTGGGAAGGCGAATTCAAAAGGGTTTTGTTCCCTTAAATTACACGCATGTTAGAAATTCTGAAGTTGTCTACTTGATTTTCCTCCTCAGAAAAAAACATGAAAAGAGTCAAATAATCTTCTTTTAAGGAATCAAGTACCTCTGTGGAAATGCATTTTGATATTTAAATTCACATGTTTTCATTACTAAATTAATGTATAAAAAACTTGACAGACATGAATGATGTGGTAGACAGACTTGCTTAACCAACTTAAGAAGATTATGACATGCTATTGTCACAAATGAGGATGTTAATACAAGCAAATATTTAGGCATACAGCACTTGCATAAATACAGGAAAATAGTCAAGACTGCTTCTGCCAAGGAATCTGCAGTACTTTAGATCCCACAGAAAATCCTCTCAGATCACTTACTTTTGACTAAAGCTATACACGGTTGGTACTAGCTGTAACAGAAGCATTCGTCTGGACAGAACCGACACTGACCAACTTATCACACAAGGGATAAGTGTTTAAAACATAAAAGTGTCACAGCTATTCTCTACTAGAGCTCTATTACAGCATAGAATATTTCAGATAAAGAAAAAAGAAACCACTTTTGAAATTAGTGAAGCTCATTAATCAAAACTTGAACCCAAACATGAAGAACACTGAAGGACCGAGACAAAAAAAGAGCCAGTTAGCTTAAGTAAATAATGAACTCCTTATTGATGATGATAGGTTTTTGAGAATGTGTGAGGTACTTGGTTTTAGCTGAGTTTGATTCATCAGTTGAAGATTTAATGTTATAGGCAGGTTGGGGTTTTTTGGTTTTTTTAAAATTACTTAATATATACAGATCCATTGCCTAGAAGCAGCACACAGTCACTGATAGCCAGATTTAAACCCAGTTACAGAGTGAAAAAAGTAGACTTTAACACACAAATTCTGAATTTGGAAAATACAAGCGCTTTGATAAAATAATTCTGAAATTCAATAGGATTGAATATCTTAAATCTACAAAGACGTTAAAAACACTGGTACTATAGAATTTGCTGGTTCTCACCTTGCGGCGGTCTGGCAGAGAAAAGAATTCTGGAGAGTTTGGATTCCCCCAGCGAAGGTCAAAGAGGTAGTCCTCTGCTGAGTTCTCCAAGTCCTCATGACTGTAATTGTTCAATATATCCACAGGGAATGACATGCTCTTGAGAAATAAAGCAACATTGTTATCGTAGGTTGTTTGAAACATACAATGCACACATAAATAAGACAGTTGAATACCCACACTCTGCTGTTCACTACAGTCCTCTATATCCATGACAGAAAGGAGAAATGCTCCAGGCATTTAGGATTAATTAGGATGGTGACCATTAACACCTAGTCCATAGAAGAATCACATCTGTGCTCATAAGCAGAAAAGGACGAGATTAGCCCATAGATCCTCCTAGACCTCAGTGGTGGCACAATTCCCGCATACAAGCCCCATGTTTGCAGCACAAGTACACACTGCTTTGAGGTGGCAGAGTTAGTTCTATCTCCCTCCCAGAAGATGTTTTTGATGTCAAAGATCAGGCTATAACTGGGTGATAAACAAAAAGTAAACCACCCAGATGGAGTTAATTTGAGACTTTGCATTTTAATCTATCTCTGAAGAAATCAAAACATTGCTCAGAATTTTTCTCAACAACTGGCCAGTTAGTGTGCCTAACAGATGGTTGTTTCTGAAAGCATTTCAGCTGTGAAAATAAACTTTTACAAGCTCATTAAAAACAAGAGCCCACAACAGACTAAAGAGAGCTACTTTAAGGAGGTGATGAGACAAGACTAGAGCACTGAAGCCAAATCATAGTGGTAATAACTCCTTGAAAGCTCTTAGATTCAAATTTTCCTTGTCAAAGGAGTGTCAAATTAAAATGAGCAAGAGCTCCTGGAATCCACTGCATGGTCTACAGGTAAGGCTCTTCCAGCTCTGTAAAACTATACACAGAAATAGACCCCTCAGCTTTCAATCTATGACTTAAACTCTCAGAAGCATGAACTAACACAAGTTCATGAGAACCTACTCTGGTGTTCTGGAGGAACACAAGGATCTTAATCTGTCTTGGTCAGCTCCCATGAACCCACCACACAAGTCTCTAAACACAAAAGTTTTACACAAATTTTATAATTCCTAGTCTTCACTATGGAGTCTTTTTTTCTCCGTTTTCTTTTAAATCTTAGTGAGTAATGGGGGTTTTTTCCCTCTTTATCTTCAGTCCCCTCTATTTAATCCACCATTCATTATTCTACTGACGTAGGTAAATCAAGTGCAAAAGAACATCTTATTCTGACTCAGTAGGAATTAAAAGTCTGCGTTTTAAAAGCTTTTAAACAGCAGTAGTATGCTACTACTAAGTTGATTGAAGAGAAGAGGCTGCTCCTCCTACAGAAGAGATTTTTTTCCCTGTTAAAATTGAACAACAAACTTGGGACTTGACTTCATTGGCATCTACAGCTGCCACCTTTAACGCTGCTGATGATGAAAACACTAAAGTTTTCCATGAATGCTGTTGTTCAGATATACACATGTATTCCTCGGAGCCATTTCCTTTCAAATTCAGGTCATTCCTTCCCCTCAGATGTTATTTGCATTTTCTCCTGCCTTTCCTTCTAGTGTCTCACATTCCTCCTTGTCTTGGGGTGATTTTATGATAACACTATATTCCCCTATCGTCTTTTTATTGCCCAGAAATGGGTCCCGCAGCTTTAAGCTGGGTCCAGGAGAGGGAGGAGAGAAGCCGGGCGAGTTCTTCAGTGAGGTTTGTGTTCAAGGACTCACACACACTCCCCCGTGTTCTCATCGCTGCAGACCAGAGGGAGCACCTTCCTGCTTTTAGCCAGCCTGTTAGCTGAGGCAAGAAATTTTTCCCGGGACTGTGGCTTCTTCTTCTTCTGGAACTGTTCAGCTTTGCTCCGGTCTGAAACACCAGATCATTGCCAGGAGCCCCACACCGCCTCCCCGAGGGGAGGCCCTGGGGTGCCACACCCCGGCTCTAGGGGACCTCGGGAGAAGCCGAGCAGGACTCTAAAAAATCCACCATCTTTCCCTTGTGCCTGTGTGCACCTTGCTTGTTAAATAAACAGGTTTTTTCACTTTCCTCCAAGAAATTCCTTTCGAACCTGTGGGGGAGGGGCTGCCAAAACCTGCCTTCCATTAGAGGACACGTTCATCTCAGGACGTTTCCTCCTAATTTGTCTCAAACCGAGACACTCCTACTATTGCTTACTGACCCTATCAGATACTTAGCTGCATCTCTTAATCCTCCATCTGTTTCTTCCCACATTTTAGGGCTGCCCTTGCTAACACCAGCTCCCCTTGGCTCCTCCTGTTCGCAAGCAAACTGATTTCCAGAGCCAAAGGTGAGGTGTTCATGCTTTTGAATGTAGCAGCAATGCGCAGCAAACAGAGGAGTTGCTGTCAGGGGTGAAATTCATCCACCACCAGTCTCCTCATCTCTAGCAGATGTGGCTTGCCTGCCCATATTACAGTTCTCAAACACACCAGCAATACTGCACAGACTATGCTGACGTAAGCATGTTGTGAGAAAAAGCAAGAAGTATAAGATCACATGGCACTACTTCTACAAGAGGATGAGGCTTTACCACCTGGTTATCTGCAACAGGCCAGGTAAATTCTGCTGCAAAGGAATACAGGTATGCGAAAACCACAAAATTTAATTTTCTGTATGCTGCAGAAAGGGTAACCCCACTCTACTATTAAAAGAATACCAAAGTGCTTAGATAACTCTGCTATTAGCAAAGAAATTCAGCTGAGGTTTCATGATTACACAACAAACAGACAAACAAGCCACAAGCGGTAACTTTAAGCCTCTAGGTAATAATTCCTGACATTTTTTTGGAATAAAATAATGCAGGGCCAAAGCAGAAAATGCAATAAGAAATAGGCAATAAGAATATGCAATAAGAAATCCAGTAGATTATCTGAGTTCAAACCACTACACCACTACGAAAATAAAAGCAGCAACCATATCTTTGCTTATAAGCAAAAAAAAAGCTAATTAATACATTCATTAAATTACCCTCAAAATCATTCACAGACCTCTCTTCTGTTTGCTGTTTGGGCTACCTAATATCTCATGGCACACTTCGATTTTATTTACTCTCAACTCACAGTAGTCATTTTTTCTTTTACAGCATTTACAAAGAACATGTTATGCAAAAGAAAACAATACAGAGAAATTTTCAAGAATAAACCAAGTAAAACCTACTCAGCACCCCTCCTAAATAACCATTTATCTTTTCTACCATGCAGCAGATTAGACATGTAAAGTTACAAGCTCTCATATACTTGTGTGATGTATTTTGTCTCAGTGTTGATGAGGTCAGAAATAGTTCGCATTTAAGTTCACTACATCCCTGAAGAAATCAGTAACTGTTCACAAAGTTATCGAGTTATAATAAAAGCATTAAACAAGTGATGAAAGAAGAACGTTCCATGCCAATCTACAGCAGAGCTTAAGGAAGTAGTTCACAATACAAAATACAAGCATCTCAAATTTGAAATGCAAAATAACCTACCAAAGAGAAATGAAATGTCTTCCAACAGTAATGAATTACTATCACTAAAACACAACTGGTTTGTCAGTATTTTAAACAAAGTAAAAATACAGATGGCTCCACATCTAGCCAGTCTCAAGTAAAACACAGGAGAGAAAAAGGGCAGGAGAAAACAGCTTTTCAGGTTTTCTCGACTAGAGCATTAACATGTTTTTGCTGCAGAGGCAGCGGGAACAGCACTGGTCTCTGCCATGCAGTTCCTCATACCCCTTTTTGTTGCTCTAAACCTCCACGCACTGCATGACTGTAAAACTGTCAGGTCAAATCTTTGTCACACATTGCACGACCATGCTCTGCTCATGGGGTACAATTCCAATTGGTTAGCACACAGTCAGGCTGACTGAGCACATGCAACATAGCCCTAAGCAACCAAACTCATCATGACCATTTGTACATAAAAGCATATTAGAAATGTATGTTTGGAGGGGCGGTAAGAAAATTTATTTTATTTTTCAAATGAGGCAACTTAAGCATTTCATTTTTCAAGTAAAAGAAAATAAATCTTACACTCTTCAGTAACATATCACTTCACAAAATAATATTAATGGTTTTGTGTCATAAACTCACATTAACAATATTTGCTTTAATATTTCTCCCTTGTCAGCATTATGCAAGCTATTACACGAGAAATGGCACGTCCTTTTTTAGGAACAGCTGCAGCACCAGAGGGTAACAGATCAATTCATGGAACGCCAACAAAAACCACATTTAACAGGACGAGTGAACACATTCCTGTGCAGCACAGGCACTTCTTTATTCACAAAATCTTTATTACTATTAGCATTAAGGTTAAAAAAAAACAAAAAATCATGGAATAAGTGAGCAACACTGCAAATTGGTTTAACTACAAATTATATCTACAACCCCTATTTCATCTCAGAAGTGCATGAGAGATGCACAGTAAACAGAGCTTCCAGCTCACATATCGATTTGAGCAAGAATCAAGAGATCTATTCACCCCCTTGCAGTTCCTCAATAATGAATGACACAAAATTGCAGAAAGATAGTAAGCCAAAAGCTATGTTATTCCTTACAGTATGTCAGAGGGCTTAAATACAGTTTAAAACTGGGTTTGGGTGCCTTTATCTCAGGGGAAGTGAAGTCTGAGTGGTTAGGCTGACAGACAAGGATTTAGAGGAATTTCCAGCAGTAGCACAGACTTCATGTGAACAGACATGTTACTTGATCTGCCTGAACTCCTCTACAAAACACAAATAATCATTACCTCAGAGAGAGCAGTGTGAGAAATACTTTACTGAGATCATGAGATACTTGAACAAAGGTTGTATCAAAACTTGACAAGTACTGGAAATAGACACTTACACAGCATAGCTTACCTGAACAGCTCATTTTTCTTAAAAAAATAAAATAGTAAAAAAAAATAGAATTACAAAAAATCATCCAAGGCCTTTTCAACATAAGACAATAACTGGGACAAATAACTATGCAGGTAAACAATCTTCATATTTAAATTTGTTTCTAATAATAATTACGATTTAATTAGTTGTTTTGGGGTTTTTTTTAACTGTAATTTGCAGTTTAGAGAACAGGTGTCACGGTGCTCAAGCCATGACCTGCAAAACTTTTCTGCTAAACCAGGAAAACCAACCCGGACCCAGCCTGAAGGATACAAATACAGGTCCAGTCCTGTGATGAAGCATTCGCCTACTCAGACAAAAACCAAACTGTAGTAATGTCTGAGCCAAGCTTTGATTTACTTCAGCGAGTGCAGAAGTATTGGATTACCAAACCCCTTAAGGACTGCCATGCATTTCCTGTGAATCACCACACACCTTAAACCAAGGTCTGTTTTAAAAATATAATCCACGATCCTACCATGAACTCCCAGACTAGCTATGAGCTACACCTGGGCTCACATCATGAGAAGAGACATAAATAACAAAGTAAAAATCTTTGCCCACTCATACACCAGTTCCAGAGAAAGCCAAGCCAGGACTGCAGAAGTCCCCAGCAATGCTCCAGGCCCAGACTAATGATGCACCAAAGCAGCAACGACCGTGATCAGAGCAGCAGGAGCATCATTTCCATTTTGCTGTTTGTTTCCCACCTTGCAACATCCAGTTGCTGGTCTGGTGAAAGCTGTGAAACCACATAAAAGTTGTAAGAAAATTTAAAATTTTTAAAAAGTAGTCTTTTCAATCTTCTGCCTTCAACTACAAAACAAAGTCATCACATCTGCCACTTCTAGAATTGTCAAGCTCTCTTACCAGTTATTCTATTAACAGACAAATTACATAAATGTTTTTTTGCTTTTCCTACCAGCTGTTACACACAGCATTTTCCTTTTTTTCTTCTTTATTCAACATCAAATACTTTAAACTGTGAGGGCTTGTTTTTAAAGTAGTTTTTTCTTGTTTCTATAAAAATAGAGTCTGAAATACTTAAATAAAAGTTCATCATTTTCTATTATAAAAATAAGTAAATTTTAAACCTATGCTAAGATAGTAAGTCATTTAAATATGTTTAAGAGAGTACATTCTTGGTTTATCATGAGTCAACATAATTGAAATACATAGAGAAAATCTGTACCATAATTACCTATTTAGACCACTATTGTAACAAAGCTTTTGTATTTTATAAACATCCTCATCTCTTAAAATTCTATTAATTTTAATCTGTAATGTAATGTACACTGACTGTAGGAAGAGGGAGACATTTTAGGAAAGAGGTGTTAAAATTTTAAACAATAGAGTGTGTATTAGGATTTCTTCAAAACTGTACCAGCTTTTACCAGCAACAATACACTGATCTGCCACATTGATTAGACAACTCAAGCCCTCCTCACTCAAATAACTACTTATTTAAAGGTAGGTTTTCTTGGGTTTTAAATTGCAAACCTGGGGGTTGGACAACAGGTCTTCAAACCATTATTTGTACCTTAGCACTATGCCATATAAATACTATTTCTGCGCAGTACAGCTTTTGTTCACATTTTTCAAGAATATGGGCAAATAAATCTTAAATACAAGTTCTTGATAGGTCAGATAAATTTGCTCTGCTTTATTATTTTTTGTGTTTTCTTAAAAGGAAAAATAAGGGGGGGGTAGTTGTTTGTTTGTTTGGTTTGGTTTTGTTTAAATTAACAAAAAACCCAAACAACATCTATTCATACCCTACAAAATCACAAATAGAAAGTTATTCAGGAAACACAGGGCAGTGTCTACAAACTGCTGTCAACATCAACCAAGATCTCTGGATTAATATGCTAGCCACATTACCCGTAATCTGCTTGAAGCAGCTTATGCAACTCTGGTTTTCTATCAGACACACAAATCAAAGCTGTTGATTTGAATGCAAATAAACAAACAAAAACAACAAATCCTTCCCATTCATTAATTAGCCGCACAATGTAACTTACATTATGAAATCTACATACAGCATTCAACTCCCCAGCAAGAATTATGGTCAGAAATTCTAAATACTGGGTTTGAACACTCTCTTATCAAATGAAACGTGAACAAGTACAGAAAGAGGAAGAGTCCTCCACATGAAAAAAAGTACTTGCATCTGATTTCTTTCAATTAAAGGTGACAGGGTAGCATTAGGAGAAGACATGCAACTTCCCTCTCAAACCCACCTTAGGCAGGTGAAATTCTTATGCATATGCCCAATTAGCCACCTGTGTAACACCACTGGCATTTTACTCAAGTGACTTAAATTAGATATTAGATAGCTTATTTAATCAACCCCTAAGTTCTTAGGTATACAACTACTAACCTGTTATTTACATTTTTCTACAGTCTCACATTTTAATGAGATTATCGTCTGGTTTTTGAAGAGCACTTCCTTCAGTAGGGAGTTTTGGAAACTAATACACACAAGTATTTCCTACACTGAAAATGTGCCAGAGATATACTAAACCAAAATTCTGTGTTTGAGACTGCTCAAAATAAATACAATTAATAAATCTGGAAAATTGTTTTTTCTTAAAGAAACCTTTCACACCTTCCCTTTCAACTATTCCAGTTCAAGGTGACTATATCCATACATAAAATTAAAACCATCCTAGCTGTGTTTGAAAACCATTAACATATATAAGATAGAATGATACAGCCAGGTGGGATTATTACTTCATGAATCTACCTCTCTCTGACATATACCTGATCTTTCTAGTGCTCAGCACTCATTCTTCTTTCTAATTTCCCACTTTCCTCTAACTTCCCTTCACTACAGGACAAACCTGTTTTGGGGCTAAGAAAATATCACCAAACCCCTCACAGACACCTCTAATGACCCCCCTTTCCTCTCTGGTCACTACTCTTTCTCCCTTGCATGCCTTAGCAGTTTGAACCAGTTGGTGTGCAGTCCTCCAGCTCCATCCTCAGTACCCTCCAATTTTGCTCCTGCAGTTTAGGCCTTACACCATCTGCTCCTAAAGACTTTAATGACCTTTCTACAGCTCAGCACTTACAGCCCCCACGCAGCCTCTCTTCACAGGTGGCTGATGGGTCACCTGGGATGTGCACAGCCACACTGCTCTTACCCCTGCTCATCTACAATTTCCATAGATTTACCTCCTGCTTCTCCAAGCATCTAACAAGGCGATATTCTGAAGCTTAATTTGCCGCTTGTTATCAGAAGATCATTTCTTACTCCTACTTGGCACCCACATTTCTTGGCAACTTCTTCCGTTTTCAAACCTTCATATCCTGCTCTAACATCATCCCACTGGTTTGCAATGGCCATCTCATAAATACATCTAGTGATTTCAGAGATAAGAACAAAAAAGAAAGCTCTTTTTTTGCCATACTTAGAAAAAAAAAATAAAAGGGACAACAAACCCACCAAATCTGGATAGACAGCTGGTGGACTATCAAGTCTAACATAACTAACCTAACATCACAGTGAGACTGGAGTTGCAGTAACCCTATGTACGCATTTGCATCTATTTTTAAAAGGCTTGGTTGCGCTGTCCTATCCCCTATCCTCACAAATGGGGCGGACGTCAAAGCTGCACAGATTAGATTAGCCAATCACAGATACGTGTTAGCACAGTCTAATGAGTTACTTCTCATCAGCCAAAGAACAGCAACTCTCTCTGTGGCTGCTTTAAGAATATTCCACATGGAAATTCAGGTGATAGTGTCTATGGCTACTAACAGTGAGGAGCAGGCGATTGATCTTTTCAATCACAGTCTCCATAGCCAAGGAGTTATTAAAACAGTTGTCTGAACTACAACTATGCCACATGAAGTCTGGCTTTTAGCAGAGGAGCTATAGGAAAATTCAACAGTCAAGCAGTATTCAATCTCTTTTTGTCTTGCTTGAATTATCTGAAGGTGGTTTTGCTGGTTTTGCCTGTTTTTTAATGTCATTTGCAGTGGGAGACCTACAACTAAGAAGACAGCATATAACTAAGAAAGCAGCAACTGCCTTGGTTTTGTGGGTGGTTCAAATGAAAATGTAGAAAGGGGAATAGAAATTAACATGAGATGTTCCTGGACACAGGACTGCAAATAAAAAATGCTGCAATAAGAGTTCGCTGTCACCCAACCATAAAACTTTCTTGCAAACCAACAAGCACACAGAATTGAGATGTTTCAGAGTCTCACTCTATGGCCCTATGGCCCATTTACAACAGCCTGAGAATCAGAATTCTGAAAGCAGTAAGACAGTAAGTAAAACACATTTGGAGCAGTGAGAATTTAAACCTCATCATAGATTAAAAATTTCTACTTTTCCCAGAAAGGGAATAGGCAGCTATCTCCAAATTCTTGACCCAACTCCAGTACCTTGAAGATACTACAATTATCTTCAGAAGATGACAAATGGCTAAAAAGACAGCATTTATTATGAGCAAATTCTGAATTTTACCTGCTGCTTGTGCTCAGTGTTCAACTGTAGCAAGTTCTTTCAGCTGCTTTGCAAAACAAATTATGAACTACAACAAGATGACAAACTTCACAGGCATATTCACAAAGTAGTTTGTAGACTTACCAAAACAGTGTGAGATCACTCCAAAAGAACTAAGGATACAGATAACTAGAAAGAATTTTACCTTGCCGTTCTCAAAAGAAAGGTAAGGTGAAAGTCACATGTCAAGATTACCACACACATCAAAAACATTGTTCAAAGGCTTTTAGACAACATGCTCGGGCCACAGACAGGATAAGGAGTCATTACTGAGTCCCAGTCTGAGCGCAGTCATGTTATGAAGAGCTATTACAAGCTACCATCCCAGGTGACAGAGACCATTCTCAGAGATACAGTAACAGCTGTAAGCGCTCCCATATGTCCATGCAAAACAGCACCATTACTTCCTCACCTTTACAAACGCCACAAAAACTGACCACCCCTGTCTAGCTCACAGCCGTAGTCAGCAGTGACTATATTTATCTTTCTCATCCCATCTTCAGAAGGATGGAAAAAAGGCACATATGAACTAAAACTAGAAAATAAGAAGTAAACAAAAAGTATTACGCAAACCTAGTATCAATAGGATTAAAAAGCTAGGAAAGAGTCAGGTATCTTGTAAGGTGCTCCAGCTAGTAGAAAAAAACAAGTTACAAGGTCTGGTATTTGTTTGTGTAGAAATCTTGTTCCCAAAACAAAGGAAAAATAAAACATCAAAAAGAGTATTTCATTGCTCAGAATCAGCATCAAGAATCTATTCAGACTGACAGAATCAACTGACTTATGTCTCTCTTCAAAATGAATTTCTTCTCCCCAGTGTTCATACTTCCTTGTCATCCAAACCAATATTCAACAAAATCCTTAGCAGACTGATTCCTGAGCAGCTCTGTGTTTGCCTTTTATTTCAGTAGTCTCATACTTGTGGATGGTTAATTTTTGTTTCCCACAATTTTCTGGGTACAGCCACTGCTGGTTTTGTTCAACCCACGACAGCCATGTTATAAAAAAAACATCCATTAATGTGCGTTCACAAGGTATCAGTAAACATGTTACTACAGGACTCAAGCTCTGTGTCTGCAAATTTTAGCTAGAATGTCTCTAATAGCAGAAAGGAATTCACACACAACCTCCTCCCTGGTGTCATCTGTCCTGATCTCCATCAGCAACCATCCTGACATTCCAAGAACTCACAAGCTTCTGTCAGCATACTGCATTTCCCCTGCTTCTCACTGTCATATATGTTCGTAAGATTCAAACTTCTAAGCTACCCCTTCTAGCACCTAGGCTATCCCGTTACGGGTGTACTTGAATTTTTGAAACAAACAAACAAACTGCTTCAAAACCTTCAATAATTTGTCTTTTCTGGAAATGCAGACATTACTTGATTGTTATTGGTGAGTTTGGACAAGGTAAGTAAGCTACTCATACTTCTGCACATACCGCCATACTGTACTCTGTTAAAAAGCAAGCAAACAAACAAAAAACCCCAAGCCAACAAACAAAAACCCGCAACAATAAAAAGAACAGTATTAGCACTGCTGACTCATTATACTAACCCTAAATCAGTGCTCAGCTTAAGACTGAGTTGTCAGGAATCAGCTTATTACCTCCTGCTCCTTCAAAAACTCCTTTCCACAGCTTCAGACTAAATGTTGACATCATAAACTCTCAATGTTGAGGTATCAAAAGAAATAAATTATTCCAACATTTAAAAATCCTTTAAAGTTGTCTGTGCTGCACTGCAGTTACATTTACATTGCTATTGTTAAAATCTCCAGCTATTTTATCAACTCACAAATTATTCAAATTCCCCAGTTATGGTTATTGCTGGTTAACTCTACAACAGCTGTGAGAAATATTATTCAACCTAGAAAACATTTCTATTTGCAGAATTTGCTGCCTGCAAAAGAGCTAGATAGAAGACCGGTCTTCCAGCAACACATTTGCTAACTGAAGCACACTTCACATTTTTACACCTGGTGTTTTAGAAGCATGAAGCCAGTTAGGGTGAAGACAGCATTTCATACCATTCGAAGTTCACCGATTCTCCGTGCTGGGGAAAGGCAGGTGCAGCTGCAGGCTCACAACCACTGCCACGCCGGAACTTCTGAACTGGGTGTATTCTTCTAGCACTGCCTCAGGGGCTACTGATTCAACGGAGACCACACCTTTACTGATTATTCTTTCTCTTCAGTAATCCACAGAATCAAAGAAACCCATTTAACCACCTTTATTTTACACGTTTTGATGAAGCCTAGAAGAAAGGCTAACAGTGAATTCAATTCATCCTGGTCTGTAAACAATTTCTAATCATACACAGCAGTGAGAGATGCTGGCCCTGTGAATATGGAGGTCCCCTGTCCTACAGTGTTCTGACATAATATGCTAATGTACACAAAACAAAGTACAAGACAAAGAGAGGGACAACTCAGATTTGAAAACAAATCAAAAATCAAAACTATTACTTTGAATAACTGTACAACACACAGTTCACCATACAACTTAGAGAAATGGATTTTCCTACATTTTCCATTCAAAGAGTCATTTAGAACTTATAGACATTTAAAACAGTACTAGGTTTTCCAGTTTACTTTGAAAACAAAGAAATAGATATGTTAGTCCTGACAATCCTCACTCATTTTATTGAGATCTTAGGAAAGATTTGGAAGCTCATGACTCTTTTGGGACAGCATTCTTTTACATATTTTAGCAAGCTATTTGAAAGCTTCTCTGAAATCTCAGACTCCCTGGACAATACCAACTAAATTTATAATGATTAAATAAATACATGGTGTCACATCCCATTGTCACTTCCTATTGTTCAGAAAAAGAAAAAAATCAGCAATAGCAGACAAAATTGCAAGAGCGCAAGAGAATAGCTATCAAGACACCGCATATGCCATTTTGATCATATTTAAAAACAATGCAGTAGAGGGAAACACATTAGAGCAGGCTTTTCCACTTAGACTTGTTTAATCCACACTGCAATACCTAGAAGCGTAAGTTTGAGAGGAAGGTTGAATTTTGATTGAAAGATTTTTTTTAAACCCATTTCTATTGTAAGAAAAAGGTTTTTTGTTTTTCAACAGGTTACAATATGACTACCCAAGAGACATTCATTGACAAAAGCAGTTGCAAAGGAAACTGCACACCTCTACCACTGCTGCCCCAAAACCTTCACAGACAGAAGGATGACTGCAGCTTTCTGTAATGTATAGTTGATTCAATGTGATGAATAAGTTACAACCTCCAGAGTCAGGAGTAAGGTATTTATGTGTGAGGAAACAAGAAGCTAGTATCTTGCATGGAAAAATATTTCAGGAATGCCAATGTGAAAATACGCCTAAGTAGACTTTACTTCAGCTCCAATACTACTATTCGTACTTGCAGTTTAGAAACATAATTGGTAACACCTTTAAATGATCACTACTCCTTGATATTCATTGATTGGTAGAAAATAGAGATTGATACCAAGTATTATCACACCTAAGAATGTAAAGCAAGTGAAGGGCTCTTCTACTCTGATGAGTTTCTCTAGCACCATCAAATCCCATATTTGTGTTTTAGTAATTTTTGTATCAAACACAAAAATAAAAGCATTAGCAAGTGTCAGCCTTAATACAGAAGTGAACTTCCTCCATCTTTCATTTGCAAAGACTCTGCACTGGACTAGATATGCAAGTACAACTACTTAAAACAAATTGTGCTTATACAATGTGTGGATAAGAAGAGCTTTAAGATAATTTTGAGTTGTATTATCTTTACAACACTAACAGACATTAAAAAAGAAAAAAATCCCACACATATAAACCTCCACCCTTTTGATTATTAAATCAAAGAGATATTATCTACCTTGATGTGCATACTGAAGAAATTAAGAGTATTTTCCAATTCATTTTGCAGAGTAATGCCCCTTTGTAAAATGTCTAGTTATGTAATGCTCCAAAAAGAGTTCTGGATCTCACATTGCTAGAGAGATATTGTAGAAGTACAGTAGAATCCCATCTTAATTACTCATCTTGCACAACAAGAAAGAAAGACACTGTAAACATTTGATTCTGCACAAAGAAAATGATAAGGAACATCAGGAGAAAGAGAAACAAGGAAAGGACTTAAAAACCTGCTACATCAGTAGCTCAAAAAACAGTGTTGAAATTGAGATGCTCACGGACATTAGTAACACCTGAGTTTGAACATTAATTGTATAAACAACTCTCTGCCGTAACATTTTTCCACGATGAAACAGGTGATAAAATGTTTTGGTTTTTTTCACTAGCCACCATTAAGACAAAGAGCAAGTTCTTCGGTACCTGAATCAAGCAGAGGTCAATCAAACAAGAAAGGTACCAGTGTGGTTGAGGAAATAGAGAAGATGTACTCCGTTCCTATAGAGTCTGATGGAGGAGGAAGACCATGATCACTCTAATCTGCCACAATCTTTCACAGGATTTCACACAGTGCTCCAGTGAGGCAGCACTGACTTTATTATACTGATCACCCTGACACAATGCTTATTCCCCTTAAAAACTGGTGGGCTCTGTACTAGGCTGTGACCAATAGTGCAGCCCAACACATAAAATGAGTAGGTGCAGCTATGCAGAACAAGCAAAAAGTTCCCTCCTCCTGCATGTATGTACAGCAAAAGCAAGTATTAGCTGAACGGTGTCTGCACACCAGAGGCTAGTTTTCCAAATTTCTGATTGTTAATAACTCAAAACTCCACAGCTCAGAAGAGGTTAAAGATAATTCTTTAATGGTTTCCTCTATATAGAGCATTCATACATGTATAAAATTGGTGAGTTAATATATTTTGTTTTCGTTTAATGCTAGTAAAACCTTTTGCTCTAGCTCTCAGTGTAACCCACTTTCTCAGGCTACATTTAACGCTCATAAGCAGGATAGCAATGCTACGCCAATGGATATCTTAGGCAAGATGCTTCTTTATGTTTTAAGAGGAATGAATCAACCCTACCTCAAAATAAAATTCAAAAAGACTTAACACATCCCATGTCGGAAAACAGAAGAGTATGTGTGTGTGCGTCTGTGTGTGTCCACATGTGTTTGCACACATACACACACACAGAGCCATCTTGGTGGGAGACAGCAACTGTACCATTGCAATTACTGTTTTCATACATACGTAAAGGTGCATGGACGTGTAATGGATCTTACACGTGTGTGTGGCTATAATACGCAAATCTCAGTGCTACAATAGAAGACCCCACAAAAGATGGCTGGTCCTGGCCAACACGGAGTGGCCTGGGCCAGGACTCACACCGAACTCGGCGTGGCGCAAGCTCGGCGAAGGCCGGGGGAGGAGGGGGGTCGAGC
>VWZT01014708.1:101533-131407 GCA_013397055.1 Pachycephala philippinensis
TCCCCAGAAAATGGCAATCTTAGGGATATTATTAAATCATGTGTAAAGAAAGAAAAGTTTAAAGAAAGAAACATGTGTCTTGAACTTCCTTTTCTGACAAGTTCTTTGAGAGCATGTCAAGCAGCTATGGCAGGTCCAGCTACCCTCCTTTCTCTTCTTTAACCTCCCCCACCAACCTCCACAGCAAGGACAAATGCAGCCTTGGCATCCTTTGCACAGATGCGTTCACTTCAGAAGGAATGATGCTACCTCCTCATCTTTATTGATTATATGTTTCCATACATGTGACTTATTAGCAAAAGTCTGTATGTTCCACTGTGGTGGGTTGATCTTGGCTGCTGCCACATGCTCACCAAGCCACTCTATCACTCCCCCTTCTCATCTGTACAGAGAAGAGGAAATAAAATATCTTGTGGGTTGAGATAAGGACAGGGAGGGATCACTCACCAATCACAGTCACAAGCAAAACAAGCTCAACTAGGGGGATTTAATTTAGTTTATTGCCGAACAAATCAGAGTTGGATAATGAGAAATAAGAACAAATCTTAAAAACACCTTTCACCTTCCTCTCCCTTCTTCCCAAGCTCAACCTCACTCCCAATTTCTCTACTCTCTCTCCCAGAGTCTCACAGGGGAGCACGGAATGGGAGTTGCAGTCAATCACGCATTGACTCTGCTGCACCTTCATCCTCACACTCTTCCCCTGCTCCAACATGGAGTCCCACACATGGGAGAACAGTCCTCCTCAAACTTCTCCACTGTGAGTCCTTCCCATGAACTGGAGTTCTTCACAAGCTGCTTCAGCATGTTGTGTTCTAGGGTTCTCCACAGGCTGCGAGTCTCTATGTGCTCTGCCTGGGACCTCCATGGCTGTAGGGGGACAGCCTACCACACCATTGTCTTCATCACGGGCTGCAGGGGAATCTCAGCTCCAGCACGTGAAGCATCTCCTCTCCCCGCTTCTTCACTGTCCTCAGTGTCTGCAGAGCCTCTGACATTTTCTCACTCCTCTCGTAGATGCTGTTACCCTTTCTTAAATACATTATCACAGAGGCACTGTGATAACAGCTAAACACTGCTGATGTTTAGCTCAGCTTTGGCCATTGGTGGGTACATCTTGGAGCCAACTAGAACTGCCTCAGCTGGGCATGAGGGAAGCTTTTGGCAGCTTCGCACAGAAGAAACATGCTGCTACCAAATCCTGGCCACACAAACCCAATACAATCACTATCACACCGCAAAGTTTGTCTCTCTCTCCTTACATTCCTGTAGTAAGCTAGAAATTTCTCCCTTTCTGGTCAGCTTAATTTACACANGCATGTTGTGTTCTAGGGTTCTCCACAGGCTGCGAGTCTCTATGTGCTCTGCCTGGGACCTCCATGGCTGTAGGGGGACAGCCTACCACACCATTGTCTTCATCACGGGCTGCAGGGGAATCTCAGCTCCAGCACGTGAAGCATCTCCTCTCCCCGCTTCTTCACTGTCCTCAGTGTCTGCAGAGCCTCTGACATTTTCTCACTCCTCTCGTAGATGCTGTTACCCTTTCTTAAATACATTATCACAGAGGCACTGTGATAACAGCTAAACACTGCTGATGTTTAGCTCAGCTTTGGCCATTGGTTGGTACATCTTGGAGCCAACTAGAACTGCCTCAGCTGGGCATGAGGGAAGCTTTTGGCAGCTTCGCACAGAAGAAACATGCTGCTACCAAATCCTGGCCACACAAACCCAATACAATCACTATCACACCGCAAAGTTTGTCTCTCTCTCCTTACATTCCTGTAGTAAGCTAGAAATTTCTCCCTTTCTGGTCAGCTTAATTTACACATGAAAGGATTTTTATGTCTCATTGGAAGTTTCATTATCCAACACATGCAATAGAAATAACAATACCTCAGTTAGCACTTCTTTTCAATCTCCTGTTCCATGGTCTGAGATCTCCCTTTTCCCCCCAAGTACCGTAGGAGTTTTGCTTTCCCAGTCTGACCTTATTTTGCCTAGCCCCTATTCTCTCAAAGACTCCCTATTCTGTCTTCTGGTATGAAAACATTTTTGAGTGATCATAACCAGTTTTACCAGGAGGTGAAATTTTTGGAGCATTTTGGGATTATTTAATAAACTTTTGTCTGCATCTTCCATTTCTTGGCAAAAGCTTCTTACTCCTCAAGTACAGAATGGGCATTTATACATAAACCAAAGCTTCTCTAAATGAGCCAAATAGAAAGCTTTCTCCTGTAAAAAAAAGGTGAAGGTGAGAAAAAATCTGGACCTTACCTTGTGTTGAGGAGTCACTTCATACATATGGAGGTCTTCTGACCTCACACAAGTGGAACTGCATTGTAAATCACCGACACAGACTCCCTCTTGCACCATGTTGATGTTGCAGTCAGATGTGTGGCTGCCACAGAGACAAGCACATTAATGTGCATACAGTGTGCAGGCCTTTAACCAGGTCAGCTCTTTTATTCATAGCTAGAGGGCATTAATAAAGCAAAGACTTGTGACTGTTTTGAAAGATGCCACATGAAATTGTCAGTGTAGAAAGTTTTCTAGGGGAGCTCTATCATAGAGCAATTCAAGAGAAGATGCTTCACAAAGGCTTTAAAACATCTTTACCATTCTAAGACTGGTCAAATTTTTTTACTCAAACATATAGGTTCATTATTTTTTCTTCACCCTCCACTTCTTCCAATTAGGACTGCCTGAAATCAGCAGCCTGGCTTCTGCAGGATGTATATGCCCTACTCCCCCACTCTCCCAGTACAAAGGTCTTATTATGCACTTAATTTAAAACCTGGCCTTGTGGCCCCTGCCCTCTTGCTGGCCTCATGACTTACTGCTCCTTCTGGCCGCAAGACTTACGGCCCCTCACAGCTTTCCTAGTGTGAAATGAAATATGGCAACAGTCCCATCTGCTCTGTGCAGGAGAAAGTCAACAACGCATTCAGTAGTCACAGTCTCTGGGAATTAGAGAGGCCGTCAGGAGGGAACACAGGGGAAGAATGAGGGATAAAACACAAAATTAAAAACTGGCAGTTGAAGTGCGCTGAAAAACTTGGATCAAATTTTCAATACATTATTTAAGTGGTGAAGAGCAGAAAGCCTTAACGTAAGCAAAGTCAACCTATCTCAATATGTAGTGACAAACTGAGATTAGCTTAGAGGGTTACAGCAGGGTGCTAGTAACACCAAGGTTCAATCCCTGTATGGGCCATTCATTTAAGACCTGGACTCAATGATGCTTGTGGGTACCTTCCAGCTCAGAATATTCTGTGACTCTGTGACAGGAGCAAGTTGGTCTGAAACAATTCTTCATGTGGGTTTAAATAACCTATAGTAACTCCCTATGAAAATACCTTTAGCCAGGTTTGAATAAGGTGAGTGTAAAGGGGTTACACTTTTCATAAAAAAATCAAACAAACTACTGGGCTGTTACCCTAACTGCTGGCAGAAATATACACACTTTTGTTGGACTTAAATGATTTTTTCATAAATACTGAAGTAGTTCTCCATGGCTCCCTTGAAGTCCTTTCTTAATGTGTATTTTTGTTTGTGGTAGCTGCACACAACTGATAGGAGGTGGGTAGAGGCAGACAACTCATAGGCTTGAGCACTCCTTGTCAGACTGGTAACTGTTGTGTCCCTGTTGCCTCATGCTTCTTCTGTCAGCTCGTAAACCCTCATATTACCTTTCCCATCATGAGACTGTCAATTCTTTAAACAGAAACCGTCTTCTGGTCATAGACAAGATTCACTTATGACAGAATTAACATTTTATGGTAGAGAAGAAAAACTAAGGATGGCCTTTGCCCTAAAATACCACACACAGATTACCACAGACAAATGGTAAGCCTGAAGACAGGATTTCATCCCATAGCTTCAACAGAACCAGAAGAACTGTGGGTTGTTGTGCATGTGACAGGAATGTGGCTTACATTGTGCTTTTGAAGATAAAAATGTCTCACAACCTCATCTTTCCACTCGTCTAATGTGGTGATTTTTAACATGGATGAGTTTGTGTGTGGGTTTGTGGAAGTTTTTAAAAGGATTTTGAAGAATAACTAAATAAAAGGCAACTTGCTGTCATTATACTTAATTTTACTGTATAGAAGTAGGCATTGGGATTTGGAAGTCTGCAATGTGAGAAAGAATGAAAACAATTGCTCTAACTGAACATACTTTTGATAGGAAAGGAGCAAACTCTTGGTTTCACCCTCAGGTTATCTATGTATATTTATTACTACAAAACACAAATTTGCTTACTTCTTAGCACTTCAGTGACCTTACCTACTTTTGTCAGGGGGAAAAAAAAAAAGTTCTACTTTTTTTACTCCCTATATTCACAGCAAAAATAGCTTTTAAAATTCGCTTGCAGCTCTCCCTGTGCACCATGTTCTATACATTGATTCCCCCATTGCTGCTGAGGGTGTGTCTGTTCATCCTGATGCACAGGACAATGGTGACATTGGCTCTCACTGCTGTGTGGCTGTGCCTACACTCTCACACTCCAGAGGGGATGTCCATGTGAGAAGACCAGCTTCTGCTGTGTGTTTCTGAAGTGGATGAATACAAATTTCAAGTCTAAGTTCTTGCAGTCACTATCAACTAGCATTCTGTGTGAGGAACAGGAATATTTCAGCCTCAGGTGTCTTGTGGAGTTTCCTGAGAAGCAGTCTTCACAGATAGGTGGGAGCTATGGGCTCAGTGATCTAGTCTTGAAGGTGACACTTGAACTCCAGTCTCAAGCGTACCTTCATATTCCATTCTCTTCGAATTACACACATCCTTCAACATTTCCAAACCAAATCTGAGATTTTTATCCTGTGAAATCAAACATTCAAGAGGGTGAGCAAATGTAAATGTAGAATAAAATGAAACTGTGGGGTAAGTGACTCTGATCATGTCTTACCTTAAAATGCTCAAATACCTGTAACCTTAATTCAGGTCTTCATTTTTAAAGGATAAACACTTAAGGAAGTTTGTATAGGTTTCTGAGAGGAGCCATCTGCAAGAACTGTTCTTCTTTGAAGCAATTGTGATCAGGAGCCCTTAATCTCAATTTGTCTACAGGCAAAGGAATTAAAGATTTTTCCTTAAAACAATTATAATCTTTAGTGATATCTGTTCTGTAGTCAACCTTCATTAAAAAAAAAACAACAAAAAAAATCGACTTCTTTCTTGGTTACGAGAAGCAAGTACAGATTTCCTACCTGTGTTTAACATTTGCTTATGAGTGAATATTGTTAAGAAATTAGGTACTTGTGTATGTTCCTGCAGGATCAGGAGCTATATTGCTTTTAATTTTTGATGTTATACTCTTTGTCTAAATGACAGAATGACAGCTACATTATCCAGATAGAAAAGTAATAATTTCTTGTTTCGCTTTGTTTGTGCACATGGCTTTTGCTTTGCCTACTACGTTGTCTTTACCTACATCCGTAAGTTTTTTTATCTTGTACACTTCTGATTCTCCTGCATCAGAAGGAGTGGAGGAGAAAGTTGGCATGTGAGTGAGCAGCTGTGTCAGGCTCATCTGCCTGCTGCAGATAAACTATAAACCATGATAGAGATACTGGGGAGAGCTTTTGGGGATTATTTAAGACTTAATGAGGGGTGGTTAGGGGAGAAAGCAAGGGATCAAGTTGTTTTAGGGAGGAAAAAGAATGGGAAATGGGGGGATAAGAGGATAAAAGGGATAGTGACATTTAAACATGTTCATTGCTGCTCCGCTTGCTTCTCTGGCCATGCCATGTGCCTGGTCACCACAGGTTCTGTCTTCCCACTGAATACATTCCTAAGCAATTTCCTGGGTGAAGGACTGTCTATTCTGCATGCACACGTGGGCATGGGTGTCTGAGTGCCAGCTGCACCAGTGGCCTTGCATGGTTCCCTTCTCTGGCGCCTCAGGATGGAGCAGGGACCACGTGTCACAGGAGTCCTTCCATCCACAGTGCCAGGGACTGGCGTGAGTGCAGGCATGAAAGCTGACTACTGGAGGCTTTGGCAGCCCAGGCCAAAAAGTAAGGGATGGGGTCAGCTGAAAGACCTGTTTCTATCTGTATGTGTGTGCGTGTGTGTGTGTGTGTGTGTGTGAGACAACTGGAGACAAGAGGTTCCAGGTGGCACTTATTGTGCCTATGTCCACGAGGAAGGCTGCAGGCACTGGGAACACGTGTGCAGAGATGTTAGCAGCCGTGTAAACTAAGGATCTAGGACCAGTTAGGGAGGGTCTCAGTTACTGGAGCAATCCATATTTTGTTCAAACATATAGATATGTTTCCCATCAATTGACCATCATCCTGATGAGCCGGAGAAGGCAACAGTGCAAGGCCATTGGTGCAGTTTGTGTGAATGGTGCATTTTTGTGTCTGTGTCCATCAACGTGGCCAGCCATGTGCATATGTATATGCATATGTGTATTGTATACGAGTAGCTGAGTATGTAGTCCTGGGTGGACCTGGCAGTGTGGAGCTGCAATGGCTTTCCCTTTGTTGGACTACCTGATATGCCCTCTCCATTATGAGCTTTTGATGTCATATGAACGCAATCTCATTGCAAAGAGTTTTTATTTTGTTTATAATAATAAAATCTTACCCCAGGCTCAAATTGCTTTGACTAGGAGAGAGTTTGGCTTCTTGTTTCAAATTTAAAGAACAAGAATCTCAAATATAGAATTTTTAATGGGGAAAAATCCTCATCGCTTGTCTGAGAGTCCCTGACAATTCCAGACAAGGTAAACAAATTACTAGAAATTTTGCATTAGTAGATACTTGTGAGGCTGTATTTGAAATAAAAAAATAATTGTCATAGATTGAACTGAGCAAACAATTCCATAGTACAGTTGTCAAGTACTGGTATCTACACAGACAATCATTTCAAAAGGCCCAGGATGACCTGAGGAGAATACCCTCATTTTACCTCAATCAGTTATGCTGCAATTGAAAAGTTGTTGTCCTAGTTCCACTGCAATTAAAACTCTGCTCATTAGTCCCAGTGAAAATTTCTTCTCTTACAACACCCCTTGTGTACTATGATAAATGATGAGCAGACTGCTCTGGTATTGTATTCCTGTTTAATGGGCACTGATACACAGTGGGATGCCCAATATCCTCCTGGTGCTGCTGGAGCTGGACTATTAGGCCACTGGGAACACAAGCAGCAGTTTAGGACAAGAAATGTCTCATGTCCTACCCAGCTGAAATTGTGAGGCAGAATTTAAATAGGCAGAATCAGCCATCCAGACTGATATTAGAGTGGACCGGAACAAAAAATCCCAGCCTGCTTTTTTTTTTTTTTTTTTTTTTCTTCCCAGGGAGGATCCAGAGACATCTAAAAACTTTTGTAAAGGTTGTCAAAAAAAGTTGAACTTTACTTCTGCTTGTAAACTTTAGATTTTTCTGAGGACAATTTTAGCTTTCTGAGGTACTGCACAGAATTTACAATGAATTCAGGCATAAAACACAGTTGTTAACAATTTTAGTTTACCATTTAATTCTGCATCTAGAGCTCATCTTAAAGTCATAGTGGCCTGTCTAAAGAGACTTATTCAAGAAGATAATCACAATTTTCTTAATTAAAGTATGTTACAAATCAGATCTCTACAATCTGGCAAGTGATAAATTCTGTGATAAGTTTAAGTCTAACTTGGAAAGTTCAATGTAGACCAAAATTAATCCTCAAATTCAAAAAGTGAAAGGTAAGTATTAATACAACATACTCTTGCTTAAGTCCATGACCAAATATGATCTTTTAAAGTCAGGCCATATCATGTGTATTGGCACTTTATTTATGATCCACATTTATTTATAATTGAATGTAATGTGGTTTTAACACTACAAATTGAGATCTAAACATAGGCTTTCAAATACATATGAATAAATCTCACATAATACCTGCTCATAGTTTTTGTTGATTTCAGTATTTCACTGATCATTCCTGACATCAGCTGTGCTCCCAAGAAATTCTCAGAGCTTCAGGATACAGCAATGCCTGTGATAATGTTATATGAAAGCACGGGAATTTCCTGAGGCACAGCTTGCTGGTCCCTCCCTTCTTAACCAGAGGAAATCTATCCAAGTTTTTTCATATTTATGCTGGAGCTCACACTCTGCCCACCAGCCAGAGACTGAGTTCTGCATCTCCCAGCTGAGTCCTGCAATGACCTTCATTAAAGCAGTTTGGCTGGCAGAGGCAAAGGAGCACGAAATGTAAATCTGACCAGTTTGACAACTGAAAATGTTAATGTCTTGAAAAGGCAACAGTGGTTCATTATGGTCATCAGCACCAAAACCAAAATAAAACCACAGCAAATTGTGAAAGCCCTCCAGGATTGTATAGGTCACTTTCCACTATATATAGAGGATCATGGAGGGAGAGAGAAATTAAAAGTGACACAGAAAGGAGGAAATTACTTTTTTACATTTCTTCTGCTCATTGCTCCTTCCTATCCCCAGCAGGGGCTCTGGGTACAGGTCTGTTCAACTCATGTTTCTCACTTGTCAGCCTTGTGGCTTCAGAGTCTGCAGATCAGCCATCACACAGAAAGCACTGTTCCCATTTATACCACCAGCTTTACCACTGTATCTGGATATGTGTTACATAGTACTTCACCCTGGGACTGCCTTTCACTACCCAAGAGACAAGCTTGGCTGTTTGCCATTTGACACAGAGGGGATCATTTTTTGCACTAGTCTGAAAAGCAATCACCTTCCACCTCACTCCATTGTCTGGAGGCAGGAGGGAGCTCAGCAAGAGGTCTTGTCTCTGTCTTGCTCAGTTTCCTCAGATAAACTTGCTAAGTGCATGCAAGAAGGAGGTAGCTGCAACCTTCATTCTGCTTTTCTCACAGCCTCTCCCATTTCAGAGCAAGCCAGTCATATATACCTTGTAACAGAACTCCTGAAGCCAGGAACCTTAACAGAATTGCTAATCACACTCTTCTGCTTGCTTGTCTTCTAGGAATTTCTGCGGTACTACCCTGTACTCCACGCACCATCACTCACACTGAAAGACCCCTAACTGAGAAGAGACAGCCTGAGTGGTTGCTAATGGAAAATAATGGAAGAAGTTACCAATAAAAGGCAACACATAATAGTGCTTGTTATCTCCCTGAATATCTTGATGTATATTGATGGGACTAGTGCCCCCATTTCAGGTTTCTCTAAGCCTGGCATGGACACCCTGCCATCAGGATGCTTGAGCAGGAGAATGACAAATGCATCACAGGAAGACATGCAGAACAGACACTGTCAGAGGGACCATTTTGTCACCTGGGTACAGGGCACAGAGGTCATACAAGTCACTTTCTGCTACTTAACAACTGCTCTGCTCTGCAGCCAGGCAGCCACTGCAATTACTCTCTTGCTTTTAATAAAAATATTTATTTACTTAGAAACTATACATCTAGCCACCTAAGAAATGGCAGTTATTTCTAGAAAATCTTTGGGCTGGGCATAGCAATTACATGTTTCCTTTAAAATGTTTTTGCTACAGCAAAACTGAGCTGCATTCGTTTATCCTGTCTGAAGTCCATGTTCAATCCACAATGCATTTGTATATTGTGAAATGTAAGATTATATTCCATCACCAGTGGAACATGAAGGGTGTTGTTTTATTAGCCAATCTATTCTTAATTCTGTAAGCCATGGTTTATTAGCTGAAGCAAGCATAGTGCACAT
Organism: Pachycephala philippinensis; assembly: GCA_013397055.1. Lineage (NCBI taxonomy): Eukaryota > Metazoa > Chordata > Aves > Passeriformes > Pachycephala > Pachycephala philippinensis. Next base: position 111,211 of record VWZT01014708.1, read on the forward strand.
TAATGACAGGAGTGAAAGCATCAGTTGAAATCAGATTGACCCCGAGTTTAGTTTTAACCAGATTTAACAAAGACAGATAGTTTAGACTGGAAATGGGGAGAAAAAAAATAAAAGGATGACACTGATTGGAGTGTTAAACCAAACTGCTTCTCCTGTCCCTGAATGAAAACAAAAGCAAGTTTTGTTGGAAGTCTCTTGTTTGTCTTCAGTAATGTAACATTTTGTGGAAGAGATGCAAGGGAACGGAATGCACATAAAAGTCTTCTGTGAAGGGTCAAGCTGAGAGTCACAGACTCAGAAGAAAAACAAAAAGAAAGATGCAGTATCAAAGAACAGACTTGAAAGCTAGATGTGTGTATTAGCTGAGATTCCAAATGAGTTGATACACACTTAGCAATCACTATGGTTTCCCATAACGACTTACAGGGAAAAGAAGTGACATTGGGAATTGCATACTATCCTCTCACTTGTTGTAAAAGAAGCAAACAGCTGACAGTATTTAGTGATAAACCTTAAGATACAGAAGGATTACCTGTTTTTTTCAAGGTACTATTTTAAGGCCAAGCAATGCCCCCATGGAGATCTGTGTGACTTAATTCTTGAAACACAGCTTGGTTGTTGAGTTAAAGCTAAGAAAGCAGAGCGTCCTATCCTATCACTGCAGTCAGCTTCATCTTCAAGCTAGGTTTCATCTGGAGAGAAAAAAATTCAGTCATGTCTCAAGCATTAAAAAATCTAGTGGGCAGTATAAGAAGCAGACTTCAAATCAGAGCATGGGCAAAAAAATGTTAAATTAAAAGATTAATATAACTGCAAAATAAAAGGCCATAGCAAATCATTTTACTACCAGAAAAATTACTCTAGCAGTGAGCAAAGTGTGCATTTAGCTAGCCCTCAATTAAGGTGATATAAATACAAAAGGCAGAATGCAACCCTTGACAAGAACAGTATAGGCAAATCCAGATTTCAATATTAAAATTCTACATAATGCCAAATACAACATTTCTAATTTAATTATTCAAATTATCCCCTCAGGTTTAATAATTAACTGGTCATCAGCTAATTTTTAGGAGGTTTGTATGTGTTTGATTGATAATTCATATGTGATAACTCATTGGTGTGGCAAAGTTTGTCAAAGGCTCAATCTAAACCATGTGACTATCTAGTTGCTATCTACTTGCATGTGTTCAAGTGAGATGACACTGCTGTTCTTAAGAAAAAACTTACTGTGATACAAGATGGGCGTGTTCATGGAGCATATTCTCACTCCTCTCTTTGGCTGCAGTCGCTGTTGTCCAGTCATGTTTTCCCCCTTATCAAGTATGTTACACCAGAGGTGCCACCACCATTGCTGATGGGCTTGGCCCTGGACAGTGGCAGATTCACCATGGAGCTGTCTGGAACTGGCTCTGTCAGGTACAGGGGAAGCTTCTGGCAGTGTCTGACGTAGGTCACCCTGGCAGCCCCCTGCTATCAACTCTTGCCTTGCAAAACCAACACACTTTGATTTTTCTTTTATTTTCTTTGTTACCTTTAAGAAAAATCAGGTTTCAGATGAAGGCTTCAGAGAATATGTAAAATTAGTTTAGCTTAGGTTTCAGGCTGCTATCCCAAGGGGTTTCAGTTGGCCTTCTGAGGCATGCTGACATGTCCCTGTGGTGAACATGGTGTACCCACAAATTTTACACTGACAAAATTTCCCCTGTGCATGTGTCATATTTGGTTCATGGTTAACATGGGATACATGAAAAAACATGCGTGGCTGGTATTCTGTTATTGCTGAAGCAATAATTCGGTAGCAGTAGGGAATAGGTTAACCATGGCACCAGCTTAAATGTCAGGAGTTTCAGGAAAAAAGTGCATTCAGACAACTTAGAAAAGCCAAGCTGTATGAGGCATTTCCAGGAGATGGTGCTATTCTCAAGCCTTTTGCTTGAGCCTTTGCTTCCCACGGAAAAGACTCAGAGGATCACCATCCTTTCCCTGCTAAGCTCTGGGTTTGTATCTTTTATAATTAAAATAACCACGAATTTGATTTGGTTCCTGAATTGCATGTTGAAGGGTCCACACTGCTGAAATGCCCTCAAGAAATGCCCTGTGCCATCAGCTAGGGAATGGAAGAGGCTTCCTGCACCCACGTGGAGGGAATCAGCCTCCACCAGAAAGGGAGTCTTAAGGGCATGAGCCTCTGGGGTTTTTTAGCTTTTCTTTTCCAGAATCAAACCCTCATGTCTTATTCCAAACAAGAAATTTTAGCCCAGATCTGTAATGTGAGTCAGCCATTCAGTCTCACAGCATCACCTCTGCAGAGCACTCCTTCCTCAGGTCCCCATTCAGTTTCCAAACAAATGCCAGTGGGAATTAATGGCTTCGAACTAGAAACCATAACAGGCAGCAAAGAGAAGGGAGTTGCTGAAAATAGTCTGAAAAGGTGACACCAATGTGAAGAGTGCCTCTCAAAGCCTTGTCCACATTAAGCCTTCACCATAGTTCTTTTTTGTGCCTCCAACTAAGCTCCTGGGACCAGGATGCGCCCCCTTTGCCAAATGGCTACTGCTCAGATGAGTTACAGGCTACAGAAGAGACAGCTCCTATTCTCACTTTTGCCTGACCATGCTAAACCACACGTCTCCAGAAAGTGTTCTAGACACCTACTAGTCTGTTTTCAGGGGAAAAGCTGTTTTTGTATTCTGTTACAAGCCAAGCAAGAGTTGTGAGAGAAACTAAAACTAAAAGTTAGAGAAATCAACTGGAAATTAGAGACTCAGTTAACAAAATTGCACAGGTAGGATTTGGAGCATGGATGCCCATTCCCAAAGATCCCAAACCATTTGGCTGTCACTCTACATCTTACTTATTTTTTGCTAGCAGCATGGCTTCATGTGGAGACCTCAGTCATCTTCTCCAGCTTGTTTTTCAAATCAATGAACCTATGTCCTGATGGTTGGAGCAAATCTGCCACGCGCATGGGGAAAGTGAGGTCAAACCTCCTGACTCAAGCCATGACGAACACAAAGGTCTTGCCTCACCCATTGCTCTAGAAGGAAGAATCTGTATTTTACATGAAGGCCAGTGCAGCAGGTCTCTGGGATCACATGAGAAATGGTCCTTTAAAAAGGCTGAGTGAGGAATCAGCAGGTTTGTGAATCTTGACAGGCTTAATCTTCAGCTGCAAGATCATCCATGCAGCAGCCGGAACAAAGAGCCTCCAGATGTACCTGGGAGAAGTCCTTCAGGCATCAAATGAATTTCAATTTCAAAATTTCAGACACTGGGAGGCTCAGACAGCAGACAAGGGGGCAGGTAGACTTTGGATAGTACTGTCTAAATCTTCTGATCTCTCACACACTTGGTTTTTCAGCTGTGAAAAGGAAAGTAATGTTTGTCTTAGGGTTGCAAGACATGCTTGAGTAATGTTCTATCTCTTTTTTTCTTACATTCACTACATTTTTTGCTACTGCTTTTTTGAATGTGCAAGAGAAATTCTTGGTTTCTCTTGCCCTAATTATAAAACCACACTGAAGAGTTAAATATATTTTAGTTAAGGTGTGTAATTGTAATTTGTCTTCTTTGGTTTCTAGGTAGACAAACACTTCTGGTTTTGGTAAAAGTTTAGAAAATCCTCTTAGCTCTGGGAAAACATTTAAGCACACACTCCAGTTTTAAAATATATTTGAGGCTTGTTGGAGTTGTGATCAAACACTTCCCTAATGATTTCGATGAAAGAATTGGGATATTCAGTTGGTTTGTGTTTTACTTATCAGGAAAGTCTGCAATAAGAAGCTATAAACAGTGAATTAGTAAATCAACATTTTAGACCAGGAAGCTGCTCTGAATTACATTTTTCAGCTTTTGGAGTACTGCATTAAACTCTGAAAATGAGTCATTGGGGATAAAGAATGGATCATAAGAATCCATTATGAATATATTAGCTACATTGTGGTTTAGTCTTGTAAAAGAATAGTTTCCCTGCTCAGCTGAAGGACTTACTGAAAAAAAAATACAGAAGCGTATGTTATGCTGTTTCATGACTCCTTACACCATTTGTGCTTGTGCAAACAAAATAAGAGATTGTTTCGTGTAATTTGTTCAATATGCATAAATGTCCACATAGTTGCTCCATTGACTTAAAAATAAGGACTGCATTTGGCTGTGTATCAACAACAGAGAAGTGGATAAATGAGCAAAGCTTTTGGGGCTTTTTTCCATGCTGGTTTGGGGAAATCAAAGAACAAATGAGTTTGTTGTTTATTATTGATGTAGTAGCAGATGAAAAACATTATAGCCACCCTGCATGAAGTCCATTTATGGTACTAAGAAGTAGTAAAAAAAAAAAATTAACTAGTGTCTCAATCAAAGAACCTCTGCAAAAACGAGAATTGTATTAAAAAATAAGATTTGCAGCAGACATCTGTTAAATCTTATATGCAACATTCACGTGCAAGCATTACAGCTCCAGTGTTGTAATGCACAAGACTAGAGGGAACAGCTGCACCTGCACAAACTTCTCAGGTCACTCTGCACCTGGACAATGTGGAGGTACAGGAAAGGCACAGTGCCCGCCCAGGTTATGGTCCCTACCTCTTCCCTTCTGACTGGGAATTTCCTGCCAGTTTACACCAATTGATGTATTGGTTTAATAACCACATAGGACTTCTATTAAAATAAGGATATCCACTGATGTGGGAGATCTCAAGACATCTGTTTATGCCAGGTACTATCCTTTATGCTAGAATATCTTTGCAAAACTGGCCCTGTTTTCACTGAAGATTCACAGAGAATCAGATGCGTCTTCCATTGAATTTCAATATAATTAAGTTCCTTTGAAAATTTCAGCTAAGATTTTTCTACTGACAGTGGAAATAGTTTGATAAACTGCAGATTTGCACATAAGAAAATAGATACAAAAAAAGCTCCATTCAAGAAATCCAACTAATCCTCTAACCCAAGCTGAATATATGTGCACCTGAATTAAACCAGAGCAAGCCAAGCAGTTCCAAAAAAACCAGTATTTTTAATCATTAATCTTTATTGTGTCCTGGCAGCATCCTGTTTATTATCTCCTTAAGTCAGGTTTGCACATAGAGACTCAAAACCAAACACAGACATTCTGACTAGTGCTGAGTCTGAGCTAACATTCTTTTCATGGCCTGGAAGGAAGTGCTCTCCCAAGGCACTCAAAGTCCTGTCAGTCTGCCTTGGCATTGGTCAGTCTTTTTCAAGGTGGAGCCACCCCTGCCCCTAATCCCTTTGCTCCATAGGCATGGATACCAGCACTCTCCTGTGATGGTCAGCACTTGAATGTAAATTTATGCAAGAAGGCAAAGGCTTCATGAAAAGCAATAGATATTGTCAGCTTGCAGTGAAATGCTGAGGTTTGGCAACTCTGACTGCACTTGAAGCTTCCCAGAGCAGAGCTCCCAAGAGACCTGTACTGCTGGCTCCAAGCTCCTTAAGCTTAATAAAAAAAGTTGCCATAAGACTCTTCCTCCCGTCAGCTGAAGGTCCAACACAGCTTGTATCAAGTCATGCAAACTATTCCATGACTGGAGGAAGTGTAGCAGAGCTTTATGGATGCTCTCTAGAATGATAGATGCCAGAATCCATGACACATGTTCAAGGACTCTCAAAACATGCTTATGTAGGGTAGAAGTATCAAAAATTCTTTAAGCAATGGTGTATTCTTTATCCTTGTAGTTAACTGATGGAGATAAAACATACTGAGACAGAAGAACCACACGATGTTCTTCTTGGATTTGTTCATTCTGTAGAGTTTTATAGAAAGATTTGGTCATTCTACACAAGCAGCTTGAAATGAGTTTTAATGTACGAACTACATTTCAACAGCCATTTCTGTTCTGCAGTTACTTTACAAACTTCACACATTATCCCCATCCCTAGCCTCCTGAAGCTGGGCAGAGCTTTGCTCTCATTGGGACCAGTAATACCATATAAGGTTCACTCATAAAGCTCCTTTTAATCTCCCCTCATGAAGTTATTGCAGTATTCAGGCTGCACGTCAGGCGATGCTGCCATCTGTTCAGCTTTGCTGGTGCAGAAGTGGCTTTAAACCAGCAGGTGGTGGGGTCTGAGTGCACAAGCTCAGCCTGACATCACGATGCAGGGGAGAGGGAGTCTCTGTGCCACTCCTGCCCTCTAAGAACATTGTCTGTTGTATCTTACCTTCTTAACAAGTTAAGCAAATTCAGCACTGTGTCAAAATATGAGTTATTTACTTCTATAAAAATGAAATCTGCTTTTCTAGCTGTTCCCATGTTTCATTGCTTTCATCTTTCACTGCAAGCTTGTGTGGAAGGGCACCACACAGTTGCACACACATTCCTAGAAAGTTAGAGCTAAACAGCTACAACTACTCAGAATTTCATAGGACTCCTATTACCAGGTCATGTTTTACAGCAGAAAATATTTTTAGCTAATTTTTTTAAAGTTTGTGTGCACTCTCTGATATAAATCAAACCACAAGCCAGTTTATAATTTCTGGTAGGATGACAGAAATTGTAATGAATGTACTGAACTCAGAATGAACTAACCACTAGGGGACAGGAGAAATCCTACTATTATGGCATACAATAAATAATATTTAGTATAACAAGAAAAGAGATGTCAAACCCAAATACATTGCTATATCTCTTTGGACGAAGATACCTTTCATTTTGTCAGGGAGCTGCACATCAAATTTAGTTATTTGGGTGGTATAACAAAAAATGGTTTAAGATAATGCAATAAATATGCAATAATGAATGCTACAAATCTTTACAAAAATAACTTGAAAAATAACTGCTTAATTTTATCAGAGACAAAATTCCTTCTTGCAAACCACCTCTACAGAAAGACACAATTTAGTGTAAATTAATTAGTGTAAAATAAATTAATGTGTGAATTCCCAGACATGGGAGCTAGAGTTGGATTTTCTGAAAATAAATCAACATTATCCAGAGAGAGTGAAAATTTTTAGTAGCATTAAACAGAATGATCTGAAGGTGTTTGTGGACAGAAGGGTTTTTAGAAGAGTCGTTCTTCTAAACTATTCAGTTGTCTCATGCTGTTTTAGAGGAAGAGACAGGAGGTCATAATCTCCTGCTAAAAATTTTCAGCAGGTTACCTGATTCTGTGTTCCAGATTGAGATGCATTTTTGTCCATCAGAGCAGAAAACCTAAACAGGTCACACATGTTGGTAATGCAGCTCCAAGCGACATGGCACAAATGCAGTCAGAGGGTGGTGTTATGCTCTGAACTCTCACTCTCTAGCTAATGCAAACCGATCTGCCCACTGCTGTCTAGGTCCCTTCTTCCAGAAAGGAGTTGGTTTGGGGCTGTTCAAGGCTCTTTCCGGAGACATGCGTTGACCAAGGTTCACATTAATTGATGAAATGTTTCATTTCCCTGTAATGAATGTTTAAACAATGGGAGCTTTGCTAATGCATTTTGCAACTGCGTACTAAGATCTGTGCCAAGACAATACCACAAACATAGTCTGAAACCAACAGACGATAAATAATCTATTGCTGCTCCTGTTATCAGATATTGGCTTGCAATCTAATAGCTTTTACTGTTTTCCATTAGACTTGCTGGCCATTCATTTAGTCCCTGTGAAGAGATACTGTGCAAATTGGAAGAAGAAGGATGGTGTGGTCTGGACAGTTTCTTTTTTACCAAGGAAATTTAGCTGCCCAGTCTGAGCAGGGGGCTCTCGATGAACAGCGCAGCAGAGGATGCCCACCAGGCAGCATTCAAACATGTCAGCAAACAGAGTAAATAAACACCAAACTCTTTTGCCCACCGACAGGTTCAAGACTAAAGGCATACCTGGTTCCTCCTAGTCACAAGAAGAATGGCTTAAATAAGTTGTGATATAGAACAATAAGAAAAGGAATATTTAGGCCTGCTTTCTGATCTGGGGGTCCTCAACCTTTGGTATTTCAAGCCCTCCCACACAAGTGAGGAGGTTCCACACCTCTGGGGCTTTAATTAGGACAGCAGTAAATGACCACTTTTGCTATCAGTTTAAATTAACGACACTGCAAAAATTCTTGGAAATTTTTTATACAGAGTGCATACTTATATGTAATCTAAATTAAATCTTAAATTTTACATGGAATATGTTAAAAGAAGATTACTTTTCTTATAATCATAGTTGTACAGTATGAACTTCACCTTACAAGACAGACGGTAATCAGTACGGAATCTCTGCCAAAATCCTGATGTGATGCTGATATTGAAGACATTTTTGAAAGCAGGGAATTGACAGATGCAACAACTACAGCTTGGCTATTTTGACATCGAGCTGTTGCAGTGAGTCCAGAGGAGGCCAACAAGCTGATTAGAGGGATGGACCATCTAGCCTATGAGCAAAGGCTAAAGTAACTGGGATTGTTCAGCCTGGAGAAGGGAAGGATATGGAGGGACTTAATTGCAGCCTTCCAGTACCTGGAGGAAGCCTACAAGCAGGATGGAGCGGAACTTTTTACAAGAGCATGCAGTGAGAGTACAATGTGGTTTAACCCCAGCCAGGTGAAACCAGTGTCAGGACAAGGGGAAATGGCTTCAAACTGAAAAGAAACAGGTTGAGATTAGATGTTAGGAAAGAAATTCTTTACTGTAAGGGTGATGAGGCCTTGGCACAGGTTACCCAGAGAAGCTGTGGACGGCCCATCCCTGGCAGTGTTAAGGCTGAGTGGAGCTCTGAGCAACCCAGTCAAGTACCAAGTGTCCCTGTCCATGGCAGGGGGTTGGAATTAGATGAGCTTTAAGGTTTTTTCCAATCCAAACCATTCTGACTCTGATTTTCGTGGTCATCTCCCTTGCTCCAGCCCCAGCAGCTCCCCAGTAATTTATTTTTTATAAATCCCCCACACCCATGTGAGAGCTGCTGCAGCAGCAAACTCATCATTACATATAATACAAGGCTTATCTCAGTGAAATGTTTGATCTTGAAAATGAAACTTAGATGCCACAGCAACTGATCTTTGATGTTTTCACAGAGACACAAAGTGATACCAAAAACAGGGACAGAAATTTATCTAGAAATACTGAAAGCAGGTAAGGTTTGCTAGTGTAGAGATAGGTAGGCTTTCCAACTGAATAAAAAGTATATGGCAAAATATTGCCAAAAAATTGCTTGGGTCAGTACTGTCTCTCAATCAAACAAATTGTATGGGCAAGACTTTTATTATTCTAAGAGCATCCATGCAACTTGCTTTCACTGCAATAAACATGAGTAAAGATGAAGTAAAATAATCCCCCCAGCCAATATCTCTGTCTCATAAGAGTATGGACTTTTTGTGTACAGTTCCCCAAAAAGAGAGAATGTTCCTAAATTTCCTTGTGCTTTTGAAAACCTCCACATCATATAGTCTGAGTGCCTCAGTGCCCCCTTAATGTCTCTTCTAACCGTGTACTAAATCTATATGCTAATTTCATCTGGGGCTAAAAAGGGCAGAGTTCTCTGAAGCTTTTCTCCCACACACAGGATTAACAGAAACAGAAAAAACATTGGTTGATCAGTCATCTCTGTAGGCCAACTTGTGCAGCAGTTTCCAAATTAGCCACAGGCAGATCAGAAAGGAACATGAGAAGAAAATGAAGACACGACAGCAGGGTGCAGCAGGAAGAGGGGAAGAAGCTGAAGATGGTCTTGGAGGAACTAAAGGTGCTGGGGATGGTGAAGTCTAGGAGTATGGAAAGGATCTACTCTGCCCTCGCAGTAAGGTACTTGGGATGTGAGGAAGGCTGGAGAGCAAAAGGGACAGAAATCTTCTCTAATTCCGCCCCTCATGGAATTACTTTATACAAGTACAACTAGTTTTGAAAAGTTGTTAGGCAATCCTTTAAGAGATTAACCAACTTTCCAGGATTCATAGAGATATTTGGGCACCTGGAGATACAAATGCATTAAGTTCAGCTACACAAAAACCACCTGCACCATTTTTACATTATTTTGTTTGATCACTACTAAGGTCACAGAAATTACCAGTGTTTATGCCACATAGATGCAGATTGATGGAAGAGAATGTTATTTCTTTGTTTTGTTTCTTCTGCATGTCTTTCCAGCTGCTCCTGTGTGCAGCAATATCAGATGCCACAGAAAAGAGATCTGAAATAAAATTACTGACACTCCAGAAAATAGGCACAGGAAGATGTCCTAGCTCCAAGGATATTAGGCAGCTCTAATTCACTGTATTTGGAAGAGGCAATGGGAATTTGGATGTGAAGGCTGCAACATGAACACCAGCACATGAAGTTCTTCTCTTGATCTACAAAATCTAACCCTACAGACACAATCAGCAACTGGATACACCATATACACATGGGAGTAGGATACAAGAAGGGTATGAGAGACATCTAAAGGAAGTGAGGGGATCATATATGCACTGAGGTATTGGGAGGCAAGGGGGGAGGTGGAATGGAGGCAGTGGTATGAAAAGGAAACCAAGGGCTTTAGAAAACTCTGGCTATGCTTCTCCTACAGAACGCAAGACCTCAGGCTCTCCTGCAAACTTAAGACAATGATGAACATGTTGGGACATTGGCAGCATTCTTCCTGTTTTTTCAAGATATTTATGCTGAGAGATTTTCCTCTTCAGACAAACAATTCCTGGAAGACAGACCCTAGAGAATATCCCTAATGCTTGACTAACTTTCCACGTCTGAACACTACTGAATTTTGAACCACTCAGGATTAATCTACCTTCACTGTGAACACCATGATCTATAGCTAAGATGCTCTAAGAAGTTCCTAGCAACCAGTCTCATCTGATCAATGAAGCATCATTCTTTTGCTATGGTGCTGAAGATTTTACTGTACATGTGAGTCCACCATTAAGCCTTGCTCTTAAAAAAATCAATAAAGAGAATGACCTTCATCATGGTAAAATACTCAATCCTAAATATAATGATTCTACAAGCAAAATTCATCCTATCTCAACTTTCTTTCAAGTTAACTTTGGGGTTACCAATTTAATTTACCACTATTTCTTTATAGTAAATATACTACAAATGGTACTCAAAAAGTCTTAAAGTGCTAGAAAAATTTTTTAATTATTAAGTGGAATATCTCAAGATATATCAGCATATAAAGAGAGTGTAAAGCCCAGACATGCTTTCCTTTAGGCTTTCATTTTCTTACACGGAAGAAAATTGACAGAAAACCTCTCCCATGAACATATGAAATAGTCAGCCATATCACAATGGTTCATGCATTCCTTTTTCTGTATTTTCCTCTGCATCTGCTTCCAAAATTTAATCTGAAATTTCCTGTCTTCTCATCTTGTTGTGGATGGGTAAAACCTTATAAAATGAAGGCCTTGTTACCCTCGTAAAATCATGGTTCACTTCTGTTTCTTCAGCTAAGTAGAAAAGGATTCTGGGTAATGACTCAGCTGGAATGGAGGTAGAAAACAAGTTATATAAGCATCACATCATGTTTCACATCGTGGTTTATGGTGGTTGGTTGAATTACGGTTGTTGTGCTTTAACGGAATGTTACTGATAAAGGCCTAATTGCTTTAAAAGGCCTGGTTTTTGGAATAAACGAGCTCCCTTTTGCACCTGCCTGGGGACTCTGTGTTGCTTTGATGCCTAAAGAGGCCAGCCTAGAAACAGCCACTAGACAGGAGTAAGGGAATAAAGGTGGATATTTATTTGAAAAGCCTTCAGAGGTACCCCCAAGATGGACCTCTGGTCACGAGTTCTTCACACTTTTATAGGTTTGGTCCATTTGCATATCAGTGTAATTTCACCAATTAAACTTTAGCTAATGATGTAATTTCCCCTCAGCTTGCCCCCCTTCACAATATGCTAGTTTACACATTTTGGGCCTAGGATGGCGTGGGTGTCCTTGGAGAGCAGCCTGGAGAGGCTTTGTTATGTCTATCTTAGCATGAGAGAACAGCAGCTCACAGGCTACAGAACGCTTCACAGTTACACACTAGGAATACGAAATTTGAAAAATATAAAAGCTAAAATGTAAGGCATCAACTTCTTACACCAACATCATCTAATATCTGAAAGCCATTCAAACTCTCAATAGACAAGACCTTTGAAAAAAATTAATCTTTGTCTTTTACCTTCATGGCAAAACTTAGGTGACCATATCAAAGAGACTCCTGTGCAAGACCCAAGAAAAAGGAGACCTATCTTATGTTTTTAAAACTCTTATCCTAAGCTTCAATCAAAAGCACAGATTCGAAAATTATTGTATGATCTCTTCTATAATAGAAGATTCCATGAATTGCTAGCAACACAAAAATTCCTCACTAAATTATAGCGTATTTTTTAAAGCATTTCCCTTCTCAGTTTGAACCTCACAGATGAGCATAAAAAATTCCATGGGGAGAGAAAAGGATTACCTTAGGTTCTTCAAACAGTTAATTGTACTAACATGTAAGAGTAAGCTGTCAGTCGTCCCTCCTGTTTGCTCTCCTCCTTCCTAGAATTTCTTTGATGGACACTTTCAGCCCTTGTTATGAGTTGGCTGTTAAACTCTTACCCTGCTTTAACTGTTAGACAAGTTTGATTATGCCCACCTATTTTCTATCATATGACTTGCACTACAGGTCTTTACTGCATTTTTTAAGTAAACAACATATGAAACCTCCTTATGAAGAGAATTCATTTCCCTAGAAACCTGGCATAGGATCTTTAAAGGCATGTGACTAATTTTCTGCCTCTCTGCAGTTTCAAAATTAATTTTTTAATGTTCTCAAAATTCAAGTTATTAGTCAATAGAGGTCAGCCTGTCATAGTGTCTAAATAATAGTTCTTGAGAGATAGTGAAAACTGTTCATTTCCGAGGACTACAAAAGGAAGGCTTCTGTTAAATATTTTCAATAATTGAGTATCATCTCTATTTCAGATGGACCTAAAATTTTATTATTACTTACCTCTTTACGAAGCTTATTTGGTTAAATTGTGGTTAGAAGGTCGTTGTGATCACGTTGGATGTATCCAAGCTCAGGAAGCCCAGCTATGCTGTCTGTGCTCAAGAACCATCTGTGCTGTCTGTGCTCAAGAACCACTTCTGCACATACTTTCAATGAAGAGAAATTGAATGAATGAAAATAATCTAGAAAACAGAGGAGAAACATCCAGACAATTGATGTAGTTTTTCCCTCTTAGTGGCACAGTTGCAGGCTTTCTAATACAAATACCAAGGAGCTAATTCCTTTTATACCCTGACCATTTACAGCTTTCAGGACTGAATTTTAAAGCCAGATGAAAGATTTAGAGACAGAAGCCCTACACCTTATGTTCTGACGATAAATCCCCCAAATGCATCTGATGTCTCCATGCATGCAGTTTCTCTATATCTGAAATAGTGGGCCAGTGAATCAGAACATCAGCAAACGTCAGGTCAACAATGAGTCCCCAGACATATTTAAGTATGTAGTGTCCAGCTCCTGACAGCCAGTTAGTTGTCCCTGACTCATTTTTGAAGGCTGATGACCTACCACTTCCTCCAATCCTATGGAAGAATGATGAAATACTGAATTCTAAAAGATATCTGTCCCCTAGGTCATTCTGTCTGGCCATCACATCTATGGATGTGTTTCCTAGAAGGAGCACGTCACCTTTTTCAGTGGAGGACATTGACCTGATATATGAACGTATTGGGAAGGAGGGGTACAACGGTCCTCCTCCCTCTTCAGGGGGATCACAGAAGAATGTAAGGTCAGAGGAGACTGTCAGAGCCAGCCACACATGAGCATGTTTATGAGGCAATTCATTCAGAGGAACTACATGTATCAGACATCCACCATGCCCATTCCCAGAAAGCTCTAGACACTGCCTAACACTTGTCAAAGAAGACCCAAAAGGAACAGAAGCACAGTCATGTAAAAGTCAACAGGGCTTAATCTCACACTGACATCTTGGTTTAATGCTAATAAAGCTCACAGAATAGATTATCAGCATCTTGGTACTCCTAATCTCACAATACCTCACCAGTGTACCTATAGTACTTCTGCAAAGCAGTTAAGGTGTTTATTTTAAAAACAAATATGTTAAGATACTGACATGCTGGCATTTGCCTATGATGGATCGTACCATAGTTTACAGGATGACAGCATGGTTGGGATTGGGAGGAGCCTTTTGAGGTCATTTTGTCCAGCCCCTCTGCTCAAACAGAGCCACCTACAGCCAGAAGCTCAGGACCACATCCAGATGGCTCTCAGTATCTCCAAGAAGGGAGACTCCACAACCTTTCTGGGCAACCTGTGGTAGTGCTCAGTCACTTTCCCAGGAAAAATGTGTTTCCTAACATTCAGACAGAATATCATGTGTTTCAATTTGTAAATACTCCCTTAGTGAATACATTCTGAGCACTCCCGATGATTTTCTTGTTCTTCATGTGCTTGAAAATGGTTTCCAGGGCTATCTGTTCCCTCACTGTCCCAGGAATCAAGGGGAGGTTAACTGACCTGTAGTTTTTATTTATACTGATGTCATAGGACCTCTGTGACTTCAACAGGCTTTGGTTCAAGTCATAAAGAAAATGAGAATAGACCCAGGAACTTTACCTTTTAGTGTTAGCCACCAAATACACCTCTTAACATTAGTGATGATCTAGCCAGTTGTTGCCTTCTGGACACAGAACAAGTAGAGCATTTGTTTGGACAGCTGAAGTAGTGAAGTGTCTTTCAGTATCACCTCTGAGGAAATCAGAAACAATAAGAATATACTAAATAGTCTTACTACAAAAAGGCACATGTCTCTCTCACTATAAATGGCAAACCTGACACACTACACAATTCAGAGGGATTTCCATAACTCTCTGGCTCATACTTGAGATGTTTCTCTCCAAAGTACAAAATATGCTCTCTGCATCTGACTGGCTTTCTGTTTTCTGGGTGATTTTTCTGTCTGATTGCATATCATCTCTCACTTGCACTCCATTTTCCTAGCCCTGCAGTGAACAGACACACTCTCGCTGTCATATCCTTTTCCAAGCCTCTTTTATTAAAATCTCATCTAACTTCATTATTTTTTAAATTTAAAAGGGAAAAATCTATTCCCTTTCCATTGCACTAATTTATTTCTTGACTACATGCATCGTTCCAAAATGTAGTCCAATTGTAAGAGAGCAAGATGGAAATTCAACTTGCACATCACATCTACAATCCCTTCTGGGTTGTGTGACAGGGAAGAGATACTAAATATAGAAATTAAATAGCTTCCATAGTTAATCTAGATAAAATTAAAATTTTAATATTGAAATTGAATATCTAATGTGGCATTTAATCAGTATACTAATGGAATCATGTTTCAAAATATGAAACAGAAAATAGAACATTTAATATTTTCCACCTCAGAGTCTGTCTCTTAGGATCTGTATCAGTTTCTGCTTAGGTGCTTATAATTCCCTTCATACACCTGAACAGACAAAACAGTTTTAGACTACAGGAAGGCTTGGCCACAGCCCAGATGAAGATGTGCTGCTGGGTCTCTTTTGGCATTTACAACACCTGGCACAGGCCCCCAGTGGCTGAAAATTGGCTTGGGAGACACTGCAAAGCAAAACTGCTGCCAAGCCAGCAGCAGGTTGCTGCCTGGCATGAGCTGCTCTGTGCTGATTTAAATCCAAATCTCCTCAGAACATCTGTGCTCTGTTAAGAAATCTTAGTCCTGCTTGGATGTTGCCAATGACTCATTCTTGCACAGACATCTGCTGCAAACAGCAGTTTAAATATCAGAAGACCTTGTAGCACCCCAGAGATGCTGGAAGCCCAGAGACCCCCAGCTAGGGAGGTGCCTTCTGTGTCCCTTTTCCTGGATGCTGCTGTGTCTCATTCCTTATCTTGCATATCTCCACACCTCAGGAGCACATCATCTTGTCGAGATCTGCAGGCTCTCAGCTCCCCTCAGCCCTGAGGAGCAGCTGGGCATAGCAGCAGGCTTGGGTGAACCTGTCACCACCAGGGGCCAAGGGGCTGGAGGTAGCAACTCTCTCTCCTAAAGGTTTCATGAACTACTCCCCATTAGCACCCTGCAACTATTGGTGCCCAAATCTGGAAACCTCACAGCACTTCTGTTCCTGTATGTCCTTCAGGGCTTCCCTGCAGTTCAGATAATGGACACATCTGGGCTCTCTAAGCAAGCTGTTTTCCTCAAGGTACCAAAACTCCCAGATTATTTTGTCATAATATTGTTAATGCCAAAGGCTTGCAAAGCTGTCTCTGAAATATATTCCTGCACCCAGATGCCTTAATAGTTTATAAAGTCAGCAAATCACAGTGTTGGCACAAAGATGCTTTAATATTAAGCTGCTGTAAGTTTGGACCAGATACATTCTGCTGAGTCCAATGAAAGGCAAATCACAATAATGTGACAAGACAGTTGAAATATTCAGTACATTTGGAAAGACAGTTGGAAACCCAAATATTTAACAATTTATGCATTACTTCTGCAGATGCTTAAGAAGGATTTGATTTGTCGGAACACAAAACTAAGCTACTAATAAGGTAAAATCTACAATACATAGCACAGTGTTATACAAGAGAGCAAACCCCTCAAAAGGACTATATGCATTTCTTTCACAACATGCTATATAATTGTAAAGTAATTCCTCTCATCTACTCTTAGTCATGTCAGGCACATGGCATGGGAGATAGAAATTAATGAGGGAAAAAATATCCAGCTGAATAAACTCGCATAATTTTGCCCCTATAGGAAAAATGGCAGCCACAAGCAGTCAGCTCTGGGATAGAACAGCAGGTTCCAATAGCACTGACAAATGTCACACGTGTGCTTTGGGGTGGGGAGAAGACCTGTGTGATATACGAGACACAGAGCAGAAAGCAGTGCCACAACTGTGTGCTTAGTCTGTATGGGCACGCTTTACTATCCACAGCAGGATTAGTTTTCCAGCATGTCAAGTTTTTCTTCATTTCAGAGAAACCCAGAATATGTGAGCAAAGAAAACGTAAGAGTTTGTGAATAAGAAAAATGGCATTGCAGCAAACAGAAGAATAGTAGGTCCCAGACTGAAAGGATCATAGCTGGAGTAACAAAAAAAAAGGTCTGGTAATATGCAGCCCAGCACATTTGTACTAGTTTTGGCTGGGGTAGACTTAATGTTCTTCACAGAAAAAGAATTTTGGCTGGGGCTAAACCACAACAACACTGCAAGGTTAGGATTTTTTAAAAACCCAACAGTCACAAGGTAAGGCAATTCACAGATTCACAAGCACTATCTTTGTCTACTTTCATTTGCATTAAAAACCGGCATTATGACATCTCCCACCCACGTTTCTAAGAGCAAAAGGCATTACATGTAGACCACGAAGTTTCGTCCAAATCTCCCCTTATGACTTCGTACCAACCCTTCCCCAGTTTCCTTTGCTAGCCACCTCCTATCATTAATACTGTCTTCCAGACATTGGTTTCACCTTTCTCTATACCCAATCCCTCCCAGAGGGCTATCCAGCAACTACTGTTTCACCAACAAAACTAAATGTTAAATTATCCAGCCAGTTGACTTCAACCTTCTAAACTGTGAATTTGAGGTTTCATATTTGGAATTTGAAAGAAAAAATTTCCCAGCCTAGAGTTGAGAAATGCCAGGTGAATATCAGATGAAATGGAAAAAGTGGAAAGGTGTTTCATCTAGATTAGAGAGAATTTCCCAACCAACTGTGATGAGCTGCAGCACCTCAGTACATTTATGCCTTTCAAAGGGAGAGTACATTTAAGTTCTAATACTAAAATAACTTGTGCATGTAGACGGCAAGACAAAGCAGAAGTCTGCAATGGAGCTTAAAGGATGCTTTGGCAAAGTCCCAGCAGAATATAAACACTCCTTGGAAAGGCAGTATTGACAATATCTGATTGAAATAATTTATAATTTCTTCAATTCAGACACAAGTCGTTATACACAAACAATAAAGGTCTATGGCTTTGTGCATCTGTACTGTACACTGCACCCTACGAGAAGCACAGCCTTAGCCTATCATTCTGCCTCAAGCCCTGGCTTGCCTGGCATCAGCACCACCCCCATCCCAAACTCATGCAGTGATGAGTTGAGGGAAGAGTCTCAATCCACACTCAGAGGCAATTTCTCCATGGATGCAGTTCTGTCTCTGTCTGCTCTTTATAGAGAAATGCTACTTGAAATGAGGTAGGGGGTAGAGGAGCTCTGCAGCCAGGTATCTGGAATGCCTGCAAGCTGGAGCTGTGGTGCAGCCAGTCGTGCAGTGCCAGCCCCGCAGCTGCCCGTGCTGATGGTGCACCAGGGCAAGGCACCCACGGTGCTGCAGCAGAGCACACAGCTGCTCCTCTCTGCCATGGTGGGGCCACCAAACCTCACAGTCCTGTTATCAAGGAGCAAATATTTCAGAGGAAATTTTGATTTCATCAGTTTCAAACACATTTTAAAGCTAATTTTAACCACTTTTGTACTACTGCCTGCTTCTTGCCCTTGTTGTCTAGATCTTGTTTCCATCAAGTTCAGTGAAGGCCTCTTCACTGAACTGAACAGGGCTGCTTCACAACTCTCACAACCACCACCACATTTCTGATTGCAAAGTGCTGTATTCTGGCTTTGTTTGATCTTGTATCTCTGTCTTGCCTGATCTCAGCAGCTATAGCACCCTGCTACTCACAGCTAATGGGTCCCCTTTTTAGTGCAAGTGATAGATGTCTGCCTTTTCAAGCTGATTATTCCCCAGCTGCTGCACTCTACTGCAGGCAAAGAGTTAGTTAGAAAAGCAGATGAGGAGTTGTATTTTATGAGAAAAATTATTTTTCATTTCATTTAGTCATAGAGGTAGTTAGACTAGATGCACGCAGAGATCAAGTAACATACATAAAATAACAGTAGTTTAAGTTCATGATCTGTTTCCCAGATCCCTACCCAGAGAGAGGAGAAAAAAAAAGCAGGATTTACACAGACACTCAGCACTGGGAAAACTCTGCGCCAATCTCCTGATGATGAGGGACACAGAAACCAGAGAGAAAAAGAAAAGAACTGATAAAACATGGTTTTCTTTTGTCCTGCTGTCTTTTTAGAAAAAGTGAACATCAATTAAGTGTGAATGTCTTCGAGTATTTTCCCCCTTAGGAAAAAAATACTGCTGGAAAAGCTTTCATCTTCCAAATGAGCTGCTTCTTTACAAACTACATTGGCTGCTTGCCATATCGGGCTTGACTCCTGTTCTTTCTTTTAGCAGTAGTTAATGAGAATGTTTGTCTGATCAGATTGTTAGACTCAACAGACTACAACAGGAAGAGACAAAAACCCCAAAGAGGCTTGGTGTTGACTGCCCTGCTTGTCTGCCAAATACATCAGTCCAGGAGAGTCACCAGCTTTGTTCTGTTCTGCTGAGCTGCATGGGATTTATAGATTACAACAGGGTTAATGAGCTTTGTTTGTCAATCCCAAACTACACCACATAAAACCCCACATGTTCACAGGGCAGTGTCTCCTCCAGGGCTGGGAGAGACCTGGGGGAAAAAGAGACCTGACCAACCAGTTTCTGAAGAGAAGAAATCTGATGAATGATGAAAATTCCTTCCTTTTAACGTTTCTGCCCTCAGGGATACACAGCTGGCTTTCTCCAGGAGGCAAAGACTGAGTGTGAAAATTGGTAGTGGTTTGATTTGGTATGGTTTTGTCTGTGTGCTGCAGAAATGTGAAGCTTGCTTCCCTAATCAAGTTACATGTTGTCTAATGTTTGCCCACAGACTCAGCAGTAAAGCAAGAAAGCTATAGAGCATTTTATGCTCCCTCCTGACATGTGGCCATCTGGTTGACCTAATGCCCAGAAAAATTCTGAGTTTCAGTGTTTCACATGGTGTGAAACCTTTTAATGTAATCTAACTTTGTGGCTTTTGTAGCTAGAGTCAAAGAAATTTAATGCCTTAATTACCAAAAAACCCCAAAACCCACAACAGCAATTTCTGCCCTGTACATGTTCTATCTGCTTTCTGTTCCCACCTCTTCTGAACCACTTTACCCACACCCTAGTTTTATGATATGTTACCATATCCTGCTCAGCAGTGAGCAGGAAATTTAAAAAAAAACAAAAACCAAAAAGCAATGAAGTATCACCATAACATAATATTCATCAGAGGAGATGCTGCCCTTTTCACTGGAGACCATCACATATACGTATCCTATACCTCCATATCTCTATCTATCATATATATATATAACACACAACCTTTAATAGATAACATACA
>VWZT01014708.1:132091-147287 GCA_013397055.1 Pachycephala philippinensis
ATCTGATGAAAAGGGAGCACACATATTTGAAGATGACAAAGTAAATTGTGATGACACCAGTCCACAGTGTGTTGCAGAGCATGCAACTCGCACCCAAGGGCAAGTAAAATAAGGTTACTTATAAACAGTTTAGGTAGGAACCTAATTTGTATCCAGGACATCTCTGTCAATAAAAACAAACATCCCAGGCTGCTGTCTCTTCCTTATTTCCCTTTCTTCCTGGTTGTTAGCAAGCGTTGTCTTATCCACAAGTCAGTACAGAAGCTCCATCAAACACACTTTAATCTGGCCACTGGCCAGAAGAAACCAACTTTTTGTTGGATTCCTGGGTGCTTTACTCTGTTTGACTGAAACACTGAAGTCATACCTTAACTCTAAGTAAGCTGGAAAGCCATCTTCCTAAAATTAATGCCTATGTTGCCAGGGAAGAAGACACACAGACAGACCAGCCTACCTGAGGCTAGCTGCCTAAATAGCATCCAGTAATCCCAAGTGTTTTGATTTGGTTTATTTGGTCACCGAGCCAAGTGCATCCTGATTTAGTGGGTGGGTTGTATTTGCTGGCAGTGGCAGAGCTCACTGCCCTGTTTCACACCACAGTGCAATGCAGGGTATCTCCAAAAAGTTTGAAAGCAAATATAGATCAGTTCTCCTGGATGCAGCCATCTCTTTGGCTACAGATTTTGATTGAGCCGGCTGTCCTAATGCCAGTGGGGCTAAACTGCAGAAGATAGGGCCACGTGCTTTGGATACTTCAGCAAAACAAAATACTCACAATAATAGGCAGATTTAAGCTTTCTCTTTAACTAAATGGCCTAGGAACTGTGAAGGTATCTTCATCTCCTCTGACCAGCAGTTACATATGAATAGAAGAGAAGAGTCTCAAAATTACTCCGTATTGTGTCTGAGCACAAGAGATGTATTTCACTATTTTTTTCCTTTCAGAGAACACAAATGTTCCCCATCCCATGCCTGGGAGAACCAGCTGCAGATTCAGCTGTGCATTTTTGCTGCAGAGCTGCCTTGAGGCTTCTCTGGAGACAGCAGAAACAAGGGCCAGGGGGGACCAAGGTCTTGTTGTTGTGCACGCTGGAAAGGAAGAAGTACTAAGAAGGGATTGTGGAGTTAGTCTTCATGTTCCTTTACTACCAGCTGTGAGAGATTCTGGGTAGAGATGTGTTGCCACTTGCATAGTGCAAGTTCTGTACAGCTCAATCCCTTTTCTAGGCAGTAGTGCCTCCCCCAGCTCAGCTTCCCAGATACCTGGCACAGGCTAAAAGGAAGCCATGCCATTTTCCTGCCCTGATCCCTTTCATTCTCTGACTTGGCTACAGCTTGCCCTGTTTTCTCCTAGGCCTGGGCTGGCGATGCAGGTGCTGCTATACAATATCATGTTCCAGAGTTGCAGCGCTGCTTCGTCTGACTGATTTTGTCATTGTGTGTTCCCTGAGCCACAAGCTGAAGTGTGGTAAATCCTTCCTCCTCTTTCTGTCTGATTTCTTGTGTGCTTGCTACAAAACCATGATAAATTTGAATCAAGACGATACTACCTGGAGAGGTCAGCCAGCAAAGGGGCACATGCAGCTCACTTCAGTGGCTCTCACTGAATAGTCACCGAGTGAGGAAGATTTTATTGTACTTGTTCTTTCACTAATTAATGTCAGGATGACAGCTTTCAGGAGAGGTCAGATAGCACCTCAGGGAGGCTGCTAAATGCAGAATTCATTTGAGCATGGAGGTTGCTGCAACTGCAGCCCTTAATAAGAAACTCAGTATATTCAAGTATTGCAAGTAACTAATATTTTCCCCATTGGAAGTTGCCTGAGAATGATATGATAGTGAACTTTGTTCCTGTAAAGAGTCAAAATATATTTTAGAAGTTTATGACTCTGCAATCATAGAGATATGCAAGTTCTGGAGGCTGAAAATTTATATATCCTAATTTTTTACTTCCGTGCTTTGTTCCAGTGCTCTCTTGGGCCTTGCAAACAGCTGACATAAATTCTAACAGCAAAGACTGCTCCAAAATTAGGGCTCCAAACCCTTGATATTACTGATAACTCTATACTGATAATTCTAGAAAAACAAGGCCAACTATGGAAATTTTTTTCCCCATGCAGCATTCACACACAGGTCTGGGAAACATTTGTCTGGAAAATCATTTTTCCGCTGTATTCACAGCAGATCAATTGCAACCTGTAGTTACATCTCCATGGACAGCACTACTCACATTCATGCCAAGGCTTAAGTTTCATGTTCTGTCAAATAGCCTGGGCTTTTAATAGTACATGATCTACAAATGCCTCAGTGATAATCTAATGCATTGATTTTCCCCTTCTACATTTTCTTATATGTAGTATCATTATGACCAGATAGTTTCTTCTTGATTCTGCTTAGTTTAATACTACCCAAATGCGCACACTCACAGACTCCTAACAAGAAATCTGTTCAAAGCACTGAAAAGGGTGCTTTGTGATTTTTCACTGACTGGTACTCATAAAGAGATGTTGAATTTCCAAGATATTTTGTAGGTAGTATGCATCAATGAACTTAAATCCAGTGATCACATTTTGTGCTTCTCCAAACATTTTCAGAATAATTAACTCCTTTTGGCCAGGTTCTTATCTCCAGCACTATGAAACCAGCAGATCCAGCAGTGTGGAAGAAGCTACCGTAGATTTTTTGCTGTAACTTGCAATCTGAATCACAAATTTCTCTTCAGCTAATCCACACATAAAGCCTGCTCACATCGGCATAGCCCACAAGACTTTACATTAAGCTATCGTGGAGTGAGTGGCAGGAACAAACACTGTGTCAGGAAAGCACTTGCTAGGAACAGAGGATATAGTCAGCAACAACAGCTTACAGATATTGTGCCAGGTAATGACAACCTTTTGAAGGTGGTGGGAGATTTACTTTTATCATCAGAAGAGAAGATCAGGACTTCATGAAAAAATGTTTTATTTTAAAGACATGAGGAAGGAGGTCTCTGCTATGTGGGACACAGTGAAAGACGGTGTGAAGAAAGAAGGGGGAGAAATAATTGAATGTTTTGACACTCTAGAGCAGAGCAAAGCAAAAAGGAATAGGAGCAAAGCACTCTGGATACAGATTGTGCAGGACTAGCAAAAGCACAGAGGAGCAGATCCCGAATGCTGATCTCCCAGCTGCCAGGAAACCTCCCCACATTTTATGCAGCCTATGTTATGGCCATGTGCTAGATCTGCACGGGGATATTTTTGAATCCTGAAAGAAAGGATGAGAGAGCAGAAAACGTCCTGCACCCTTCCTGCTGGACCAGACTGTGCTGGACTGGAACAACTCAAAAGGACAAGGAAATTGTATGCTCTGCTTAGTGACTGGGCCAAATGCTGATGTTAGAGTCAGGGTAATATGACTGAATCAACAGTCCTCACTCTTCTCTTTTTAACACGTGCTTTCAAAAATGCCCAGGGAGAGCCATGGGAAGTGTCAAAGGGAGATACCAAAAATCAAATCAAAGCAATGTCACAATAAGTAGAGGTAAGGAAAAAGTGGAAAAGTTGAGGTCATTCTTATCTGAACAAAATACCATAAAATCCTCTAATAACCATGCCAATAAAATGGGAAGAAATTGACCAGAAGTCATTAATATGCATTTTTTACTCATGAAAACACCTATCTAAGTAGAGGGAGCAACAAGAAAGTCCTTAAGCAGAGGTCAAAGAGAAAGACACGAATTGTACATGCTTTCATTTGCAAAGTTGCAACAGCATAATTATCTGTGATTCAGGAAAGCAAAGGCAAAGCCTTTCTTTTAGAATATGTCTTTCATGTCTCTATTTACATGAAAGTGTGTATTTATACATCTCCATAAAAACACACAGAAATATATATTTATATTTATGCACATACACATGCTTGCACAGGGATGCTGTGTTTGCTGTCTCTGGCACAGTGAATAAACAGAGACAGCCCCACTAAACTCTGCTTCCAGTGAGTGAATGGGTGCAAAAAATCTTGCTTCAGAAAAATGACTTGCTTTGAACCCAGTGTGGGCTGGTGCAGAAACCCGAGTATCTCCTTACAGTGGCTGGCACAGAGGAGGCCCTGCTGCCCTGCTCACCGCACGCTGGGGACAGCTTGCCAAGTGACAGAGCCCGCCAAGCCACGGGAAGCAGCAGAACTTTCTGCCCTGTGAAAGAGCTTGCTCATGAAGAGAGAGTTTCTTGTTTTCCCCAAAACTCTTAGAGCTGCCTTCCTAGCAGGCTTCCTCAGAGACCACTCTCAGTAGTGCAGAAGCAATAGTTGTAAAAACGTCACCAGAAGGAAAGAGGAGAGGCAGCTTGTCATGATTCCTGCAGCCTCTCTCCTATTCTCCACACAGAGCATATCAGATGTGCTCTTCCATTTAAGGGACACTGCAAAAAGTTAGCTTTTTCAAACTTTATTTTTCCCTGGAGGATATTAATTCTGAAAATGGAAGGGACTTCTCCATTTGGGAATTTCTTTGGAAACATACCTGAGTTTTATATTGATTATTCCTCCTCAGACTGCATCACAAAGCTCAGTTCTCATCTGTCTCTTCGGATTTTAGCCTTAGGCTTGCAGCATCCTTGGAGTTTGTCTGGAGACTCAAAACCGCTTCTCAGTATGCAGCCTATGACCCTGTCACTCACAGCTCAGGAGCACCCCATTGCCTTCAGAGCCCAAAGGATACAGTTTTCAGTCATGTGCCTCCACCTGAACACGGTTTTGAAACAAAGGATTTTTACCTGCCAAAACAGCATCTCTTCACCATCCTTAAGTCTCCATGGTGCTATGCACACAGCTGAGAGGAGTGGGCACTCCTAGCAACACAGACTCAGGATTTTTGCTGATTTAACTGCCTGGTCTCCAAGGGTTTTTTTAATCACTTTCTCATGTACATAACACCTAAATGTGTGCAGTAAAATTAACACACCAGGTTCAAATCAAAGCCCTTCTATGGCCTCTTCTAATCTTTTTTTTTTTTTTTACTGTCTTAGAAAGCACTCTTCACACTGTAAAACACAGTTCAGCTGTGAGCTTCAAGCAAAACTCACACCCATCTACCAGGACACACAGTAGCGAAGCACAGACAGCCACATTCTGCAATAGTGCAGCTGCTGAGCTTCTGAGCAGCTTCGCCTGTTCAGAGTATTGAGTGCAGTATTTGAAACTGTGAGAAATCAGCAACACAGTGAAGAGCTGAACAACCTGAAGTCACACGGGGGTGTATGCAGAAGCAGCCCGACAGCTCTGCAGTGTCTAAGCCGCCTCCCATTGTCCTCAGAGGGGCAGCACCTCAATGGCACTTGCTCCAGGATCCATTACTAGAAGCAGGCACACCCCTCCAAAGGACAGCATCATTACCATGAAGATCTCCCTGCCTGTCTCCATGCTGCGGCTCCTACAGATCATTATCTCTATTTAGAGCCAGATTTGTCAGAAGGAGTTATAAAACACATTGAAAGAAGAAAGTGCTTTGATCACTGAGAAAAACACACTGAGCGTCTTTTTCTCCCCAGAGTCAATCCCCTGCTCCAGACAATGGTACCTTTCTGTGAGTATTAGATAAAAACCTGCCTGTAAGTGTTACAGTGGAATAGTCTGCTACTTGTTCTACAGGGTTTTTTCAGGCACCCATGAGAAAGACGGCTTCCTGCCAAACCCTCAGGGATTTGCCTGAAGAAGTTCTGGTCTCATGATGTTCTCAGGCACCTTGCAGAGACTGAGACCCTTTCACCAGGGCACAGTGAATGCGTGCCCACTAAACCATGATCCTCTTTTCCACTCTCCAGAAGCAAACACAATGGTCTTCAGTACAAAGGAGGAAACCTTCACCAGCAAATCAGGTTTCTGGGTAGCAATAAACATGACTCATTGCTCAGGCTTACAAGAGACAAACCCACAGGCTGCTGGATACCAATTCATTTTGGAAAATCCAAATTAACCCAACTGTATAGTGGAAAATTGGACTTCCTCAATTCCTACAGAGTCATCAATCATTCTCTGACAAGTTCCTCGTGTGCATGCAACCCAGATAGCACTACCTTTTTCTTCAGCTTCATCCTACCTCTACCCATTTCTTTTGCCAGTTTGCCTATTTTTTGCTACTTTTGACTGTCCTTCCAGCACAAGTCTTCTGTGTTCTGAACTTCCATTCATTTTCTTGCAGACAGTGACTTGATTGAATCTCACTCCTGTCTCCCAGCTACAAATTCTTCTTCCTATTTCTCTGGTTTCTAGTTAAACTCAGCCTTATTTCCCATCATTTGGATTGCTTTTAATGGGCCAGTGTTAATGGGTTATGGTTAGTTTATCCAGGCAGCACCTTCCTGGCCTTTTTCTATCACTAGTCATCACACTTTCCATTGAGTGCATCACACAGCATGTCACTTACTGTCACCACCAGACACTCACTGGAAACAGGACACCAGATTGCTTTTAAGAGCTATCTCTGTGAAAAACATGTAGTATCATTCATCCTCGACCGGTGAACAGGTTTCTCTTTTGGGAAAGAGGAGGGGAGTTGCTGCAAATGTACAGAATTAAATCCTCATGTCATTTAACATAAATCCTCTTAGTGATTATAAATGTGTATGACTAGTTGACCCATATTACAGCAACCTGTTCTAATTTAAATATAATTTTTCATTATATTAAGCATGATTTCTGGTTCATTTTTTTGAAGTCCTAATTACCAGGGGTTATATTACGCAGAATGGGAAGATTTTCCTAGGTCACTAGTAATCTCTGCAAATAAGTGTCCTGAAAGCACTACACAATGTCTTAATAGCTTTTGCATAAAAGGAATTGATATTAAAACCTGGAGATTAATGTTTGTGCAATGGATAGTGCAAATGGCATCACATCTTGCTCTCAGCCTCTAGGGCTTGCCTACACAAAACATCTGCTATCACAGAGATTTTTCCCACTGACTAAGGCAGGCTGCACAAGTCTCCCCTGAACCATTGAGTGGGTTACTCTGAGCTTCTGTAGGAAGCAAAAGTGAGAAGGCTCAAGTCCATGGACGCAGAGTACAGAAGAGACTTTCCACATGGAGAGAGGAGAAGGAGATCTGCCATGTCATCAGACTGAGCTCTCCCAGGGCCTGGCCCAGCCAGGGCAAGCCCACAGTGAGTCAGACCCGTGTCAGTGTGGCACAGGGCCTGGCACAATGATCTCTAAAAATCTGAGAAGCCTGGACAAGCAGAGAGACCCCTTTCCTCCATTTGACAACACCCATCAAGCGCAGGTCTGAGTAGTTGAATGAGAAGTGGATTGCATTATTATACATTGATACATACACTAATATTTCAGGTGACCCACAAAATTGTCCTCAAGGCAGCCCTGATGACCAACCTGAGTTATATACAGCACAAGGAAACCACAGCCCAAGAGGCAGAATGTTAATTTTGTTTAAAAAACCACAAAAGGACAACTCAATACAAAGCACCAAGGAGACTGGCATGCACATGGCCACCTTTAAACATACACAGATACACACACATCTGGTGGGGAAGTTGTCCCAAGCTTTGCACTTGCAAAACCACGTGGATGGTTTTTGCAAATCACACTCACTGCTTGGAAGTGGTGCCTTGGGTGACCACCATGGTTTTTCATCCCTTGAAGCACTGACACTCACAAAAGCAAGGGCAGCAATTTTGTTAAATGTGTTTCTGCATTGCTTCCGTCACTGGCTGACTCACTGTTTTGAAGGTCACTGTTTTCAAGAGATGACTAGATGAGATTTATGTATCAAAGCTCCTTCCAGATGGTTCATGAGGGCTCTCATGAACTATCAAAGAGCAAAATCATCCCTATGACACCGAGTGCATAAATGACCTTCCTTATTTGTCTTCTTTGAGATAAGGCCAAGACTAAACCAATCTTTCAGCAGCTCTTTCAGGTCATTACCATGTGCCTCAGGAAGGCACAGTAAGTACCTTTTCCTCAAGTGGTTCAGTACAAAATGTGACACATTGTTTTTCAGTGAGTTTTCCTAATAGCTTTTCCTATCAGGGCTGTCTAAGATGAAAAGTGAAGTGAAGCACTAGGCCTGGTAAGTTAGTAACCTGCTACATAATGCATTTGTCCTACATAAGATGGCAAACTAACTGAATTGGGGTTTTTCTCCCCCTTTCTGCAAATTCTACTGTTTGCAGCCTGTGGTTAGGCAAACTGCCCTGAATGCTGTGTGCCACAGCTAGCCCCTCATGTGAAATTCACAGGAGCTTCATACACAAAACTCAGTGATTATCAGGAATTAAAACTTTCCGGTATTTTTCACTTCTTCATACTGTTTATCCTTATCACTTTGCCTGCATTTGATGCAGTAATTTTCCAAGATTCATTTCCAGCTCAGTTACACTGCTCCCTGGCCCAGCAGCCAGTGTCACCACCTGAACTACATGGCTGTTTAAAGGCGTACGTGGCACACCTGGCTTATGGGCAGAAGGGTGACAGTCCCCTCTCACTACAGCACACGTTTGCAGGAGAACTGAACGGGCTTCTCAAACAATAACCACATCCTTTGGGACAAGAGAAGTTGTGCTTTCTAGCCTATAAAGCCATGGATAACTTTAAGAAGGGTGCATGAGTAAGGTGAATGTAAGCTAATACGGACAGATAATAACCAAATTGCTATTAGGAAACTGCTTTGGCCATAACTTGGTTAGTTCTCCAAAGGCAGCCTCTAGGGTCTGCCTGGGCAGTGCAGTTGCAGCAGGATTTATTGCATTTGCTCTCTTAAGTGCATTTCCTGCTGGCCCCAGATTCTGAAGCATAAAATCATGTTTATTCTAGCCAAGCTCAGCCTTATTGAAGTCTGCTGCGCAGCTGCTGTGTCCCCACAAGCAGCACAAGAACTGCTCTGTAGGTTTCTAGGTGACTGCAAGACAATTATGTAGGCTAGAAAGGAAAGAAACACAAATTAAACAATTTACAGGTCAAATAAGGACATGAAGCCCCTAATCAGCGTCTGTGAGATCGCAGTGAAAACATACACATGTCCATCTATAATAACTGGCAGAATATACTGAGCAGCAATGTTTTTTCTTTCATACTGTGGGAGGAAGCCAATATGAAGCAAGAAATAAAAGAATCCTCAGAGTGACCTTCTGGGCTGATGTATGCTGCAGACATTCCCAAAGCTGATGGAGACAGCATGATTAATTTTCATAAATTATTGAACCAAGAACAACTTTCAGCATCTAGAAATACATATCACATTGGTAACTGTTGCATTATTCACCATACATGGCCTGATCGAAAATCTATTTGCCAAGCAGTGAGTCAAACGTTTATTCATGGCAGCAAGGCAACAAGGACATGCACACACACACAGCGAGGCACAGGGTGTTTGCAGAGGCTCACCCTAACAGAGGTACCACACGTTTATTATTTACTGCTGGCTTGCTTTGCAAGAGCCATTTGCACTTTTAATGGTGATATCTCCATTCAGTATCTATTCGAAACACTCCAGTTCTGTGAATGCTCTTTGGGTGGCCAAGTCCAAAGCCTTAGCTCCTGTTCATACTGCTTTCTTACTAATTTTAGGCCACACAAGTGAAAAGTGTGAAAAACAGGTTTTCCTTTCCCCTGGTCAAAGGCAATATACGCCTTGGTACTTCATTCTTCTTCAGTTTATCTGGACAAATGGTATCGCAGATAGGCTGCAGAGCAGAATTCACTCAGCCACAAATGCAGAAAGTGCTATACAGGACAAATCAGGAGGGTAAGTTGTGAAAAAGGGGCCTGCAGAAGAATAAATATATTTGGAGAGGATTTTCAGAGTATATACATACCATCAAGTTATTAATATTTGGTCTAATGTTTCTGGATATTTGTTTGCATAATTTTCATTAACACTTCTGTTCTTCAACACATTTTTCAGACAGATTCACTTCCAATAGCACAATACCTATTACAATGTCACAGCACTTAGTATTTTCACTGAGAAACTGGGAAAATGTTTCACCTGGAAAGCTGAATTTTTCACATTCAAGGAACGGTAAAGCCCAGGGTAAACTTTAAAATGTAACTTTTTTTCCAAAAGAAAGTCAAAATTCTTGCAGAGGAAATAATTTTATCAAAAGTCCAGAATTCTGTAGAACAGCAGTTTCAGAAGATATCTTCTGACAAGCTGACTGGTAACTTCCTTGAAGCCTCATATAATTTAATATCAAGCTCAGAGTTTTGCTTCAAATCTAACTATAACTATCATCCAACTGATGTTATTTAAATGGCTTTGTCATAGCAGAAGCCAAGCAAAACTAATTTATCTGTACTTTTCAACGCTTTCTTTTCAGAGATATTCTGCACCTGTAATGTCTTGATGCCTCTTTTTCATGCTGTGCTCTTATATCTGGTTACTTGCAATGTCAAAACTACAAATTTCAGGGACTCACTGTATTTATACCTTTGTACAGACATGGGAGGGGACAGAGACAAAACAAATTCCACTTAAATGATGGCTCACTTGAGCACAATAAAAACAGCACATAAACATTAGCACTATTTTGGCTATATTCAGACACTCAAAAATTGCTATTTCTTTATATATAGATCCAGGAAGAAGGTAAGATCCCAGGTATGTGATTAAGATATTGGCCACTGTCTTAAACTGGAGGTCATGTTAGATAACCTGCATTTTTCAAAGCAATAAAAGTAATAATGGAAAAACACTAACAAAAGTTAAAACAACAAAATGCATATTGGGGGGCAGGCAAAAAGAGCCTTCACACCATCTAGATCTTACCTATACTACACAAGGAGAGTAAATATACTGTCTTTATACAGACACACCCTTCTCTCCTCTCCCCAGCCTTCATCTTTCTCCCACAGCATCCTGTGCAGCCCCCAGCCTCCTTGCCTGGCCTCAGAGAGTTCCCTCCCCTCCAAGCAGGGAGGGAGCTCTCTCTCCTTGGCTGTGGCACAGCCGTGCCTGGGGGATCATGCCTCCCTCCCTCCCTGCCTGCCTCCTGCCACCCCCCTGCAGCAGCAAGTCCTTCAGCTACGCCACCAGCCCCAGGAGAAACTGATGTCTTCACAAAGAAGCCCTGCTCTCAGAGTAGTATCTACAAAGAGAATCTTTTTTTAACCAATTTGATTATGAAATCAACATTTCCTAAATGTAGGGTAATGCAGATTGCCCGTGGGGAAAAGCCAGTTGGTTGGTCCAATGCAGCTGCAGGATCATTGTCCACTTATGAATACCCTGATTGCCCTGATATGTCAACATCCATTTCAGAGTCATTAAATTTAAGACATTTTTCAGCAGAAGTGTAAAACTGATCTGCTGTGGAAGGCTTTCCTGACACTGGAAAACAAGTGAAAAAACAGGCTGTGCTGCTGCAGCCACAACAGGAAGGGATCAGTCCGTTAGAGCATGCTCCTGAAACGACAGCCTGCATTACAGGCAGAAATTATATTTTACTTCTGTGGCTCGCTTACACCATTTCTCTTTCCTCCTAATATTTAGTTAAACTGTAATCTTTCTATGAGGGGGCCCCCACACAGTCTGGAAAACCGAAGTTTAAAATTCTGTTTTAGGAAATGGAAGAAAAATTTCTGGAACTGGAAAAATTGCTTGGCCACCCTCAAGGCTTCCTGAGAAGCCTTTGAGCAAGCCTCATTTATAATTTTTAAGGCAAGCTGGTGGCAGGAAGGGGATCCTTGTGGAGGCAACAAACAGCCAAGAGCAACACTTTGAAGTCTGAAGTGGGATTGTGCTGGGAGAGAAAGTGATTATCTTACACCAAGGAGGAATCAAAGTATGACTGTGCAGCAACAGTACTTCTCCATTAACTTCAGTTAGAGGTGTTGTTTTCAGTAGCACATGACTTCAAAAACTTCAGATTGGCTTTTACAAGGATGTAGCATAAAATCTCACAAGCAGCATTCTACTGCTTCAGGAGCAGCAATCACAAGTGCCAGTGCAGACTTTTCCCCCATTACCAACCCAGGAGCACCATTAGCTGTGATGACAGCACTTAAAGTCCCAGGGCCACTGTTACCAGTTGAATTACTGGATCTCTTCTGACCTTTACATTGAAGTGTCTGTATTGGTCTAATATCTTTGATTAGGCTTATGACTTGTTACTGATGTATCTGCTTTTGTATGTGCTGTACAGATGCATTCTTTTCACTGTTTATTCTCATTCCTAGCAAGATTAAACTACATAAGGATAAACTACACTGCTAAACAGGTGCAACTTCTCCTACTAGTACGGTTTCAGCTGACTGAACAAGAGCAGAAAAAATAAAGCTAACCACTTTTAAGTGTCAACCACCATCACTGGTGCTAATTAGGGCAAGGGCCCTTTATGTTCATAATGCTGGATATGAGCAACTCCCACATGAGTTTAGCTGTATTTTTTTTCCTAAGCTGATTCTACGATTATGTCTGCAGCCTTGAGCAAATGTAGCCGGCCTTCTGCATAGTACAGACCCTGAAAAATCAGAGCAATTCCCATTTCAAGCTTTGAAATTACTGCTAAACCACTAATAGTTTCACATGACAAAGAATCAAACATACTCCTTGACAATTTGTTCCAAAGGCAAATTCCTTTGCTGAAAAGTAGTTATAATTTTAATTTTATTTCAAGTATCTGGCATCATGGTCCAACTGGTAGACCTCCATTACATTTCTGCCTGCTAGATTAAGCAATATGTAGTAGCTGATGTGTTCATTTTCTTCATTATGGTCCAAGATCAAGTCGCTTGGGGTTAAAAAAAGGCAGGTATTTCCATTTATCAGAAGCACTCACATGATTTCTTTTTGGCTGCTTTCCCTTCCCTCTGGGTGTTATTTTACTTTTATCTGGTCAAGTCACTCATCCATAACTCAGTTTCCATTAAACATTCAGCACATGGTTCATTCGCATCAGCAGGGTCAACTGCAGCGCTGAACAATGGCCCAGTTGTGCCTTCCAGGGCTCCTCAGCAAGGAGATGCTTATGGAATTGCTTTTTTGTACACATCACACAACAGGACAAATGGTTCATCACAACAATAGACTCGAAAGAAAACAGAAATAAAAGGATATTGCAGCAGCATTTACCCAGCAGCTAGAGGAGAGGAGAATTAATCCACTGTTAGAAAGACTGCTGGACCCGTTTGCTGTGAAGCAAAGTAACCACACAGGGATAGACTCAGCGGGTACACAACTCACCCTGGTTTGGCATTCCAGTCTTCAAACATAGCCCCATCCCAGCCTTGGAGACAAGAGAAGCTCCTGGGTGCCCCGCCCTTTGAGTGACGCCACTCTAGGATGGCATCACTTTTTGAATCCATGAAAAAAGCAGCCAAATACTAACTGAACTGTCTGAGCAGGCACCTCTCACATCTCTGTGACTTGACTGTGTGGACAAACATGATCTTTTCACCAGTCTTGCCAGCTAACCCAGTCTTGGACACTGAGATCAGTTAACAGCACCCAAAAGAGAACGCAGTAATCCTGTGATTTACTGGAGTGCAAAGGTTCATCACGCCTCTGTGCTGAAGGAGAAGGTACCAGCCACCAGGACAGTGGACATTCAGGGCCATCTCTCAGACACTATGCAAAGTGCCACTTGTTTAAGAGAAAACATTTCAATTTAATTTTAAACTCTCTGTGAACAATACCTAAACTTCATGCTACCATCAGCTAACCTGGAAAATATGGAAAGTCTACGGAAAGGCAGCTGAAATCGTTGTCACTCTACTCCTCAGCTGGACTTGAATATCATGCAGAACTCAAGAGTTCTGTTGGTGAAAAATTTGAAACAGATTTGAAAAAATAAATCTGTCAAAAACCCTAAGCAAACACAAATAGTAGAAATATGACAGCAGAAGAAACTCTCTTGATGAACTGGTGGCCAAATATTCTTGGGCTAAGCAAATGAGTTCTTGCTGCAGGTTAAACTGGCTTTCAGAGTGCACTTAACAATTTATCATGACCCAAACCTCCACTTCCTGTATGTGGTCATCTGAAGGGAACACGCCTGCATGCCTAAGTGTTTTTTCTTCTTGGGATCTATACAACCTAGCCCTTGTCTCCTCTCTTTCCCTGAGCTGCAATATTGGAGCTCATCTGTCATGTTTGTCTACTCCAATGGCCTTGAAACACTGCTAGGTAGGATCACTGCCCAAAGGGTGATTTCTAGAATGGTGGGACAGAGGCCACCTCTTCTGTCCCCTCACCCAGTGACTGCAATGAGCAGTGCCTCAGTGGGGGAGAGCGCAGCCTCTGGGGCACTGGGGAAACTGGTGACAGTGCCACAGTGCCAGCAGCAGCTCTGTGGTGTGCACATCTGTCCAACAACCGAAATGGAGCATATGACTTCACACAGACTGAAAAAAACCTTTCAGTAAGTGCTCCGCGTAAATTTTTCTTTAATATCTACTCTTCTTGGTATCCTGCTTCACTAAATGTCTCCAATTTCTGAAACTGAATGAAAAATTATCCCCTCAATGACTGCAGAGAAGTAAAATGCTACAGCTACTCAATTTTAGGATGACTCAGTTTTTCATGTCTTCAGCTCTATGATTTTATTACTGCAGAACCTGATTTGGCTGCCTTGGTTTCAAATGAGGACAAGGCATGCAGTAATAGGAGACATACTGTGTCTGCTCCAAAGACCTATGTACAGAGACTTTAAATAAATCCTAATTTAAGAGAACCATAAGAGAGAATGCCATGATTCTTCAGCCAATAAAAACAACACAGATAATACAATTAGCTGGCTGGTCTGGAAAATGATAATGCTGATGTGCTCTAATGAAATGAAACAGAGACAATGCTTGCTCTGCTGGCTGAGTGGGCTGATTTCTGCTCCNTACATCTTCAAGAGGCTGTCTTGTCTAGTCACTTGCATGCCAACAGACACACGCTTTTCAGGTTCTGCTCTACCTTCCAGAATTCTGGAATCTGAGACTTAGAAAAAAAATAAACCACCAAAGCCTGCTCATGGTTTCACTGGGTACAACTCTGTTCTGCAAAGAGGGATGAAGTTTTACCAGTTGTATGCATCCACATCCACGTCCCTGCTGAGCAACAGCTTGGAACTAAGAGTGTATTTTCACAAAATTCAGAGAAGTGACTCCAACTTTTTGCAACAACAGCTGTATGTTATCCCTATTCAAGTCACAGCATCATCTGTTTTTTCAATTACTTGAAATTACTTTTCCAAAACAACTTTTTTTTTTTTTT
>VWZT01014708.1:147313-163977 GCA_013397055.1 Pachycephala philippinensis
TTTTTTTTTTTTTTTGGTGATGTACATGATTTTATTCCTTTGGATGTGTCATCTCGACACAGCCTTATATATCTGTATTTATCTACATCTGTATATCTCCTGTACCACACAGAATTCTACACAAGAAGAAGAAGAAGTTAAGTTTGGCATAGGAACAAAGGATATTTTTGGTAATTTTCCCTTCAAAGACAAGTGGAGTAAAATACGGTTAATCTCCCAGAGATGCAAGCACATAAATGTACCAGTTCAGGCCCAGGATAGCTGAGCATATGGACAGGTCCCACTAAAGTCAATTAAATAGAAATCCACCCATGACACACACTGATTGCACTAAGAAACCTTAGAACTGCTTCAGGGACAGAAAGGAACTTTTGGACTCCAAAGCAGCTTAGAGTAAATGAGGAGTAAGTAATAAAATTTAATTGATATGGGTGTCTTACAGCCATAAAGAAGCTGGGACTGCTGCACTAAAAGGTAAGAAACAATTGCAAGGAAAAAAAAGCAGGCATAACATTGCTTGGAGAAGGTAAATTGGTGCCTTCCATTCTGCTATTTCAAACCTCTGTAGTAAGAGTACTTCTGCTTTCTCCTATCTGAAAGTTCTTGCAATGCAGCTACAGCTAATTATTCCATGCATCAGATGAAAAATGCATATACCTGTATTTTCATCCTGCTTCCTATTGTCCCTAGCACTTTGGAGCTGAAATATTTGTGTGTAGTTATTTCCAAGTGTGATTTCCAATTCCTGTCACATTTATTAATAAATGGTGATTTGAACCTCTACAGTATAAGATGCAGTTATTCTTATTTTCCAGCTGTTATGCCACAATAACATTAATAGCATAATGGCTATATATGTAGTAGCATAACAGCTGGTATGGTGGTAATAATGCCACCTGCAGCATCTCTGTATACTCTCTAATCTTCTCATTGCCCCAGGTAAAGCTTAGACTTGCCATCCTTTCCATCTCAGAGCACAAACTCAGGCAGAGGAAAGAGGCTCAGCAATAGAAAAGCTGTTGCCTTTAATTTAAATCACAAAGAAGTCTCTAATTGTAGCCCAGGGAAGAGTCTTTTAAATAAGTCCACATGTATTAGAAGCAAATGCTTGAGATGCAAGGGGAAAGTCAGTCAATAGTTTTTCAAATTAGCTCATATTAAAAATTAGTTACTACATATGATACAGAAAGCATCATTAAAAACCATTGATGTGCCATGAGCAAAAAATCAGATGCACCTTTTTCTGCTCTCTCTGATGCAACCAGCACAGTCTCCTGAGTCTTTCTGTAATCCCTAGTCAAATTTCAGTAAATTTTTAAGCACCTATTTTTTTACAAGACAAGAAACCGATACAGGCTCCAGGAATTTCTTTGCTAAATTATCTTTGTTTTTAAAATGTACTAACTCAAGTCTCGCTTACCTCAATCAGAGATGGCAGCAGCAACCCTGCTATATGTAAACATTTCCACTTAAACAAGTATCTGCTAAGACATATAAGTGGAGGCTTCGTAACAACAAAATTTACTGACTTTGTCCCCCTTAAAAACACACCATCTAACTCCTTCCCATCTGTGTTGGGTTGACCCTGGCTGGATGCCAGCTGCCCACCAAAGCCATTCTATCACTGCCCTCCTCAGCTGGCCAGGGGAGAAAAAATACATGAAAGGCTTCTGGGTTGAGATAAGGACAAGGAGAGATCACTCATCTATTAATTACTGTCATGGACAAAACAGACTCAACTTGGGGAAAATAAATTTCTTACCAATTTGGACTAGGAAATGAGAACTTAAAACCAAATCTTAAAAAAGCCCACCTTCCCTCAACCCTCCCTTCTTCCTCGGCTCAGCCTCATTCCTAATCTTCTCTACCTCCTCCCCTCCAGCAGCACAGAGGAATGGGGAAAGGCGTTTGCAGTCAGTCCATCTCAGGTTCTCCCTACTGCTCCTTCTCACACGCTTCCCCTACTCCAGCAGAAGGTCTCTCCCACAGGAGGCAGTCCTTCATGACCTTCTCCAATGGGAGCCCTTCCCCCGTGCTGCAGTTGTTTACAAACTGCTGTAGGGTGCCTGCCTTCCTCAGGGTGCCGTCCTTCAGACACAGCCTGCTCTAGCATGGGACCCTCAGGGGTCACAAGTTCTGCCAGGAAACCTGCTCGAGCGTGAGATCCTCTCTCTGTGGGGCCACAGGTCGTGCCAGGACCCTGCTCCAGTGTGGCCTTCTGAAGGGGTTGGGCATCCCCCTGCTCCAGCGTGGGCTCCTCAGTGGGTTGCAGGTGGAGCTCAGCTCCTCCATGGACGCTCCATGGGCTGCAGGGGCACAGCTGCTTCACCATGGGCTGCACCAGGGGCTGCAGGGAGATCTCAGCTCCAGTGCCTGCAGCACCTCCAGCGCCTGCTTCTGCACTGACCTGGTACCTACTGAGCTGTTTCTCTCAGTCTCAATCCTCCTCACTGGCCGTAGTTGCTGTTGCCCAGTATGGTTTTTTCCCTTTATTAAATACGTTATCCCAGAGGTGCTACCACCTTGTCCAGCAGCAAGTCCATCTTGGAGCTGGCTGGCACAGGCTCTGTTAGACATGTTGGGAAATTCCTGGCATCTTCTCACAGAATCCACCCCCATGCTCCTGCTACCAAAAATTTAACATGCAAGAGCAGTAGACTTTCTCACTTGAGAAAATGCCTCATACAAAGTTTCATGGTTTTTGCTTTCTCCCTTTTCTAAAAAAGATTGGTACGATAAAGATTAGCATCCCTTAGCCATAGAAAATGAAAGAGTTTTGTAGCTCTGAAGAAACAGAACCAGGGTAGAGCACGTAACTGTCAGCTTGAAATACTGAACAGCACTGGGGTACCTTCAGATTTACTGCATCTTAGTAACAGATCACTTTATTCTGAAGTCTCACTTCCATGAGTGGAAATTATCACCACCAAGAACAACCCAAGTTCTGTAAAAACACTGAGTTAAAACAGATATTATACCTGAAATAAAACTCAAGGTCACACTGTAAACATACATTAGTGTGCCACATATACTCCACGTTTGCTGCCCAAATACTGGTTTTCTTATGTTTATACATTCTGATTTAAATGCCACAGTAATGACATTGCAGTCATAGAAATACTCAACAGGCCAAGTCTGTTTTAATTACAGTTAGAGATAAGATGTCTAATTCTTAGTCTTTCCTTTCACATCCTTTTATTCCCATGTCAAAGAAAATACATAGTGAGGCATTTATGTTTGTATATCCTATTCTCCAGACTCCATGTCTAGCCTAATAAATTCATTAACAAGACAAGTAGTACAAATGTTGGCTCTGCATCTCTTTCACTAAAGCTCATTATTTCCTTTTCTTCCTTACTTAACTTGTCGGTGTTGGAATGCATTCAGCATTTTTGCTGTTTTCAGCCACTAATAAAATGGTGGGCTGGACATGTACACCAGTGCTGACAGCCAGGAGCAGTACTTTTGCCCTGCTCATGCATCCTTCCTAAATGGGAAAACTAGGTCAGCTGATAGTCCAGATTCTCCATGTGACCAGCACAGGGCAGGGTGGGTAGAAGGCGGCCAGCATGGTGCTTCTTCAGCAGAACAAATACAGAAGAAGCCAACATGTGTAAATGTATGTGTACTTCAAATTTGTGAAATAACTTACAAGAGGAATCTCTCAGAAGTGAGGAAAAGAATGAAGAGAAAATTAATATCTAAACTTTACTAAGGAAAACAAAATGAAACCAACAAACAAACAAAGAAAACCACCAAAAAACCCCCAACAACTCATGCGAGAGCAGGTAAGTGCCTATAACCCAAGTTTTGGCCCAAATAAAACTTATTTGTTTCACCATAAATTAGGTTCAGACACTTTCCTCACAGAAAATTTATGGATCATGCCTCGGGTCCATTTTAAGCAATGGCAGACCTACCTGTGTAAAGAGCAACAATGATGAAGATGTTACCCACCCCTGTAGTCTAATCACTTAACTGTGATACAGACATCAGTATGGCAACACTGCTGCATGCAAAGCCAAAAAACAGAGACAGAACTATTCAAAAGTTAAGACGCTTATATTTTGACTGTTCTTGTCTTTGGAAACAATGGAAAATATTTCTCCTTCCTTAGAGATCTGCAAGAGTCCGTGGAAAACCCAAGAAACCCAGTGCAAATTCAGTGTTGATCCTGTTGTGATCAAGAGGCTGGACTAGAGGATCTTCCAGCCTCATCAATCCAATGATTGATTTTTGTGGACTGCCGTTCTACAACCTTGAATAGCCTTTAAAGTTACTTTCAGAAAAGCAGAAATATCTAGAATTCATTGGAAAATCAGCACTTCATAAAGTTGCAGCTATGTCTGTTCACCTCCCAGTTCCCCATCTAGCAAACACACTGCTGTAATGGCTGATGCTGCATCCCACTGTGCCACATCCACATCCGCTTCTCCACCACCTTGGAAACACAAGGCGCCTTATTTCAAACTAGTTAAATGACAGGCATCATTGAACCCAATTCAATTAAAATAGCACAAAGTTGCATGTTGAGTAAAATTATATACTTCAATGAAGTTTAATGTGCTGGTGGATTATTTTCATAAATTTATGGCAGATCAAACAACTACAATTAAACCCAAATGGGTATGTGTGTACATACATACATAAAGCCAGTTTAAATAAATACAAAATTTCAAATATATCATTAAGCATCAATGTACAGAAGGCTGTAGCTTGGCCCTCTGGGATCCTAACATTCTCTTTTATTAACCTTTTTACCACATGGGGAGTCTATTTTATATGCAAATACTAACCTATGAATTTGTAAATACTGTCGATATTTCATTTTCTACAAAGTATCTATAAATTACATCAAGTCAGGACAGCCTTGGGTAGACATGGCATGTGACTGAAGTAAGCAAAACAGACTTTAAAAATAATCCCCATTTATTTCAGAAACAGTACATTTAAGAAATACTTGACCTGTGCAGCCACAGACTCCATAAATATTTTGATAAATAATTAGTATTGTGCACCCAAACCCACAACACCCACAGATTTCAAAGTGCTTAGCAAGACAATAGAAGATTATGGTTCCCATTTTACAACGGGAACAGCTGAAACAGAAAACTCAGGTGGCTTGTCTGAGGTCTTATTGAAAATCAGTGTCACATATGTGGAAAAAGGCCTGAGAATCCTGACTCTCAAACCAGTCTTAAGCCACAGATGACTTCACTGTGACCAAATTTATAAACAGAAACTGAGACCAAAAAGTAACTTGGTCCTTTCAGCTCAAATAAGGAACAAGATTTCCTATTGATATGAGATATGGTCGTTACTGCAGCAATCTGTAGATCAGTAAGACCAGATACAGATATCCCAAAGTCACTCATGGGGAAAGGCCCCTTAATAAAAGACGGATGGCTAGAAAGAAGAGAGTAGCATGGAGAAAGCTAAACCCCGGGGTCCACTGGAACCACCAAAACTGAACTTGTGGCAGAGCAACACTCCAGGGAAACCCCCAAAATGCCAAGTGGCATTCTGAGTTGCAGGAGTTTCTGCGGAGACCCCTGCACTTGCAAACACTTCCCTCATGCTGTAGTGCAGGAAGCCCAGCTGCGAGAAGGCTCCTGAGCCACTTTATTACCAGGAGGCCTGGCAGGGCCATGGCAAGCAGGGGCTGTTGGAGAGCTCTTGCTCTGCAGCCTGGGATCATGGTAGTGCAAAGCCACAGGACTTGCACAGAAAGACACTTCATGCAGGGTCTTCATTTCTGCAATATGGCTATTGTTATGATTACTGCTCAATTTTAGGTGTTGTGCACTTCAATAAAGCACCACACTGCTGAGCACTAAATAGAAATAGCACTTGTTATCCACTGTGTGTAGACATACTGTCTCAAGAGGACTGGGATTTCACAGAAAGATATTCCTACAGGCAGAGATAGAAATGAAGATTGACCTCTTTTGGCACGGATACCTCCCCTAAGTGGCTGCAGAGACTGCCCTTAGGGCACTGCCTTTGGAGAACACACAACTGTGTGCACTCAACAGTGCATGACTGTTTCAACCAGCTTTCACTGTTTGTAAAACCAGCAGTGTTGGCACAGCTGGGCATATGCTTCGTAGAAGGAAAAGCAATGCACAGGTTAGCTGGGAGAAGAGAACAATAGTACACATAATACAGTATATAGGGATTTTCTTTCCCTTATATCATCCAGTCATATTCACATTGTAAAGATCTGTGCAGTTCCCACAGATGAGAAGTGTGGAACTTCAGGTGAGGTCACATGGCTCATTTGGTGTCATGCTGATCTCTTGGTTTTGTCTGTGAGGTGGGCACTTGCAGTTTTCCTGAGGTAGCAGATACAGAGGTCTTTGCTTTATTCCCTTAAGAAAAGTGAAAGTGAAGGAAAAGACGACAGGCAGACAGAAGTGCTGGAGTTTCTTACAAAAATACAAACACACTTGAAGTAAAATACCCTTCTGAAACACTCCACTGGGACAGACAGCACAAGAGCCTCTGAAAGCAAACTTCACCATCTCAGAATCACCCTGAAGACAATTACATGTTTATTGTGGCAAATCAGTTAATCAGAGAGAAATGACTTCTCATAAATAAATAGCCAGGCACCTGGCTCTGCAGGGCCCTGGATGTTATATAGAATGGACTTTTTTCTCACTGCCATCCTGCAGCAGGTCAAGGCAGCAGAACTGCAGGTGCTGTGCTACGGCACCACACAGCACCGACAGCAGAGAACACAGCGCTGCTATGTCAAGGCATTCATAGAACTTAAGTGCAGAAAGTGTTCATCAGAGGACAAATGTACCCACTCCTTCTGTTGTTCTGCCACCTTTTCTGCCAAGCATTTTACCAGGACAGGGTCTACTTTGGAGTCAATCTTGTTGGCGAACCAGTGCCCATAATTCAGAAGCCATCTCAATTCTCCGGCGCCGTAGATGCAGACACTGCGAAGGTGGGTACCAGTGCATGGAGGATACAAATAGTCTTCAAGATAATTCCATTTCACCAGACGAGTTTTGCTTTGTAAGTCTGTCACGTCCTGGGATGACCTTGGAACTTCCCCAGGGACCCCGGGAACACGTACAAGAGTGGCCCAGAAATGTTCATCTGGAGAGTACGTGTCCCTTGACCACTCAAAAAAATCTTTTGCAAGTGAGCTTTCGAGGGTATATTGAACAAATTCTCGGCTTAAAACAAAATAGGCACTGCCTACAAATATCTCAATATTATGAGGTGGCGGACTCTTGGAAATGTTGGTTTTTACAGGCATCTGCATGTATTCATAAGGCACTTTCATAAGTTCATAGTGATAAGTAAATCGTTCTTTTTTGCTACTGCTTGGCTTTGAAGTTTCCAGCATGTTTCCTCCACCAAGTTTCTTCAGTTCAGCCACCAACTCAAAATTTGATCTCAAAGGGAAATCTTGGCCACACAAATTGATAACATACTTCCAAGGAACTGGAGAGTCCATCAAATCAGACAAACAATTGAAATCTGCTTGCAGACGTGAAATATGTGCATAGTCCACTGTCTCCAATTTTGATGCAATGAAAATATTTGGGAAACATTTAGCTAGATTGTTCAAAGCAGATTTGAAACTTTTTGCTGCTTTTCGGTCATAATGGATGCAGTAAATATTTTGATGACTGTACAATGAATGTATGAGTCTTTCTACCATTGCTGCATCTTTGTGAACAACCAAAGAATAGGCAATTGGAAAACTCTCTTCTTCTGGAGAAACAGGTTTTAGGTGGTATTTCCTAAGTGAACGATACACATGGCAATCACTTGTCATTGCTACAACATCTTCATCAGCTAAATCAACTATTTCTTTTCTTCTTATTTCTAAACTCTTGCCAATTTCACGAGGATCTTGTTCGTATATAGATGAACAATTAATTTCATACTGGAACTCATTTCTAGGGTACGTATATCTGTTTCTAACATAAGAAGAAGTGCTCAAGAAGTGCTCAACCAAGTAAATGTCTTTAGAGGGAAAAAAGTGTCTTTCAACATGGAGGAGCTTCAGCAGTGCAATCAGCCACCCAGTAACACACAGAATCAGGATTTTCCTTCGTGAGGGACATTTGTAGGACCACTTGCATCTCTTCATTCTGCAAGAAAAAAGAGACATGGTCTGTTTTTAAATCAGAAATCATCAAAGACAAGTCCAACTTCTATGAAAGACATGCACGCACCAGTCTGACTACAGCATAAACACCACCTTATCAGGACAGGGCACTGGTAATCTCTAGTTTCTTCTTAATCATCATTTTAAAATTTCATTCCCCTGAATTAGCTGAGTGAAGGCAATAAACCAGATGATTTCCAGCTAAATAAGAGTATCAGAACAAGACTCCCACTGTTTTTTTTTTCCAAACCATTTTAAAATTTATAATGAGCCACAAAATGAAGTACAGCAACCCCTGTACCAGCAAAAACATTACTGTCATCCATGTGAGTAGGAAGGATTGTTTATTTTCCTGAGTAACTCCAAGGGATTCAAGGGGAGCAGCACAGGGATCTCTAGTAAGTCTGCAAAGAATATGTGCTTAATGGTAGATGTTAGTATTGTTTTTTAAAAAAGCATGAAACTGAAAGCTTTAGAATTCATACACTGCATC
Organism: Pachycephala philippinensis; assembly: GCA_013397055.1. Taxonomy (NCBI): domain Eukaryota; kingdom Metazoa; phylum Chordata; class Aves; order Passeriformes; genus Pachycephala; species Pachycephala philippinensis. The sequence goes on from VWZT01014708.1 coordinate 155,944, forward strand.
TTCATTATCTCTAACACTGGAGCTAGCTCATAAAGATGTCCAAGGGGAAATGAATTTCCTTCCTGTCCTGTGCCAATAGGATGTCATGAGCCCAAAGTCCTTTCTCTCTTCAGATTTCTTCTGGAAAATACTTCTAACTTGCCCTGAAGACAGAGGTGGATAAAGACATAGCACTTTCATCCACTGGTATGAGCATATAAGGAATGTACCATTCTGAAGGCAGAAGGGGTAGTAGTAAGCAACAGTGCATCTGTCCTGCTCTCTGCCGTGGGACACAACCTTGGATGTGACCACAAAAACAAACATAGCCCCTTTCTATACAGCATGTTATTTAAAAACATTCCTGTGTAGCGCATTAACAACTGAGGTATTATCACAATAATAGCTAAACACAGAGATCCTCTTCCACATATCTTTGCTTTACTGGCTGAGTGTAAGCAGCATTGTTACTACCCCTGAATTAAAATTAGACCAAAACCACATACAAGTGCAGCAGTATACTTAGCTCTACTAAGCTTAAAGTCTTTAAATTGAACAGCTCCTAGTATTTTCTTTTAAATAGAAGATGTTCCAGTGTGCTTCCAGAGTCAATAAAATGGTGAGGCCAGCAGAAGTGGCTCAGATGCCTGCACATCTCACATATGCATGTAAAATCAAGTACTGAGATGTGCATTCAAATATATTGCAAGGCTAACTTGGGCATCTTTAGCATTCCCTTAAATTTCAGGTCTTGCAAGCTGTAGCTACGTTTAAAGCAGCTTGTCAAGGCAGAGCTTTTTCATTTGTCTGTTCTCCCTTGACTTTGCCTTTCCCTGGGCAATTTTGCCCTTAATATTTCTATTTTAGGGCAACAGAAAGAAAGAAATGTCATCTCCTTGTTTCGCCTGGGGGGTGCCAGGTACAGACCAGGGTAAGCCAACACATACCTATTTTGTAGAAACCAAAGCTCAGCAACTCTCTGCAGGTTTTAGTCTCCAGGTATGCTAACAGAGAAAGAGAAAAAACAGATCTATCTCATAGAATCATAGAACAGTTTGAGTTGGAAGGGACCTTAAGGGTCATCTCATTCCAAAATCGCTGCCATGAGCAGTGAACCTTCCACTAGACCTTGAACGCTTCTAGGGATGGGGAATCCACAACTTCTCTGGGCAACCTGTTCCAGTGCCTCATGATCCTCAAAATGAAGTGAGGCATTCATATCCCTATGAAGGCAAAAATCCCACATTCCCCCATAGCAAGCAGGTGTTTTCCTTCATCTCTTCTTCAAATTAATCCCAGCCCAATGTCTAATCTGGGTTTCCCCTTTACCTACTTCCTTCATGTATCTGTGTTCCTGGAGAAAAATCACTCTCAAAAGCTGCTCCTAATCAAAGGAAGGTTTTCAGCCATATGAAAAAAGCCCTGTAGAGGGGAACACAGGTAACCTGCCCTGCTTTTTCTTTGGAGGGAGAAGACCTGTGTGATGTGCCCTTTCTGTGAAGCCCACCCCATGCCTCTGCCCAGTGTATCCCTGGCTACCAAGGACAACACCTACCGCCCCTGGCTGAACAGGGATTGCCTAATTCAAGGGGTGAATCTTCTCTTACTCTCTCCTTCAAAAAGGTGAGTCCGGACAAAGAAAAAGGAGGTGAAAAAAACAACACATTCCAAACTTCTCCAAAAGCTCTCTATCTGTGTGAGCTCTGGCCAGCTTCTGCCCAGTGCCAAACATTCTGTTGCTATGAAACCAAACAAAGCCATAGAACCTTAGAATGTCCTGAGCTGGAGGGGACCCACAAGAATCATCAAAGTACAACTCCTGGCCTGGCACAGGATACCCCAAGAGTCACACCATGTGCCTGAGAGCATATTCCACCTCAGAGTACTGAACTCTGTCAGGCTGGTGCTGTGACCCCTGCTGTGGGGAGCTTCTTCCAGTGCCCAGCCACCCTCTGGGTGAAGAACCTTTTTCTTATATTTAACCTAAACCTCCCCAACACAACTTCAGACTGTTCCCCTGGGTTCTGCTGCTGTTCACCACACAGAAGAAACCAGTACCCATCCATCCCCTTCCCCGCACGAGGAAGTTGTATGTCACGATGAGACCTCCCCTCAGTCTCTTCCAGGCTGAACAGAACAAGTGACCTCAGCCACTCCTCATACAGCTTCCCCTCCAGACCCTTCACTATCCTCGTGGCCCTCCTTTGGACACTCTCCAATTGCCTTACATCTTTCTTATGCTGTGGCACCCAGAACTGCCCCCAGCACTCGAGGTGAGACCGCCCCAGTGCAGAGCAGAGCGGGACAATCCCCTCCCTTGCCCAGCTGGCGATGCTGTGCCTGATGCCCCCAGGACAGGGTTGGCCCTCCTGGCTGCCAGGGCACTGCTGACTCATGTTCAACTTGCCGTCAACCAGGACCCACGGGTCTGTTTCCAAGGGGCTGCTCTCCCAGCCTTTTGTATCCTGGTCTGTCTGTACATCCATGGTTGCCCTATCCCAGGTGCAGAATCCAGCACTTGTCTTTGTTAAACTTCATATGATTGGTGATTGCCCAGCCCNGTCTGATGTCACCCCATTCACTGTAACCCTCTGTGTCTGACCTGTGAGCCAGTTGCTCACCCATCACATGACATCCAGAAGGATCCTGTGAGAGACAGTATCAAAAACTTTACGGAAATCCAAAAAGACCACATCACCTGGCTTCCCTTGATCAGCTAGGTGAGTTACCTTTTCATAAGACGGAATTAGTTTGTCAAGCAGAACACTCCTCTCATGAAGCTATGCTGGCTGTGACCAATGACTGCATTGTCTTTCAGGTGTTTTTCAATAACTCCCAGAACAATCTTCTCCATAATTTAATCAGGCACTGAAGACTGACAGGCCTGTAGTTATCAGGATCATCCCTCTTGCCTTGAAGGAATTCTTCCTCATGTCCAACTTGAACCTTCCCTGGTGCAGCTTGAGGCCATTTCTTATCCTGTTGCTGGTTGCCTGGGAGAAGAGGCCAATCCCCACCTTGCTACAGCCTTCTTTCAGGTAGTTGTAGAGAGCAGTAAGGTCTCCCCTGAGCCTCCTCTTTTCCAGGCTAAACAACCCCAGCTCCCTCAGTCACTCTTCATATGACTTACTTTCTAAATCCTTCACCACCTTTGTTGCCATTCTGCTTCTAGATTTGGCCTTGAAATAAACAGCAGAGAACCTGTTCTGCATCCTAGTTGCTCTACTTATGCACATGAGACACACCTTGCCCAAACTAAGCATCTGAAGCCCTCTGCAGCTGGTGGAAAGATACAAGGAACTGCAAAGGATCACCAAATTGTCCCAAAGCACGAACTATGAGATGGGCTGGATGAAGCCTCCCTGGGAAAGTCACGGTCACAACAAACAGAAGCCAGGAAAAAGCCCAGCTTTTGCACCACACCTGCCAGCTCTGCCAGCTCTGCTTGCAATGGCACAGCCTTGTTGCATCTCCAACACGAAGAATTCCAGGGGTAGCAGTATTGCACCCAACTCTGATCCTCTGCCAGGAACACCCCAGCAGCTCCTCCATCCCAGAGTGGCACTCAGAAGCAACAGAGATAAGCCAGGAAGATGCTCTAGCCAGCGCAAGTCTGAGTTAGCTCAGAGAACCACAGTCCTGCTCTGGCTGACCTGCAATGTCTCACATACACCAGCGCTGCAGCAGCTTCAGCCCTCTTTGAGGCCACCCCTCTGTAAATGTTTAAGGAGGCATTTGAGCATCTCAGAGGAATGGATAGTTTCCCTTCATTGGCACGAAGAAATTGGCAGGCTTTGGGCTCACACTGTGACACTTCAATAAGACTCTAATAATATACCTATGGAGACCTGGTTCCTGTGAGAGACCAGGGCTTTACTGCAGCACCTCACGCTATTATTTTTGTTTTTTCCATAAACTCAATGGACCCAGACTCCCAGTCTGTGCAACTTTGTGATGCCAACATCATTCTTCCACAGGAGGAGTCTACAGCTCCCTTCACACTGAGCAGGAACAAATTACCAACTCTCACATTCCTCTTGCTCTGCATGGCAAGTCTCACCTGCCATTCACACAGTGCAGAGATGTTCCCAGTTTGTTTGTATTCAGAGCACAGTGCTTTATTAGCAGCCTCTGAACTACCTTGTTTGAGAAAATACAGAATTTTTCAACTCTGCAGCACCGTCATCCCCTTTACTCATTGTGTCTTTTCTGATACAGCCTGTGCTGCATTAAACTCAAGTGCTTCACTGATTAAAGGTAGAAGCTTCTTACAATGGGTGGATCTACAATGCCCACAAGCTCCCTGGATGTTGCCTGCAGGTGGGAGCCATTATGAACCATCTGAGTCCATCACAGGAAGCACAGAGCCTGGTGAAGCCAAGATATGAGATATACCTCCAGGCAGAAGGATAAAACTCCTGCTTTGAAGGTTGAGTTTTGTTCAGGAAAAATGAAGGGATCTCTGCTCAAAGAGGACTAACACCATGGAGAATTCCTTTGATGTTGGAAGCAACAGGCTCAGCAGCAGGCATGCGGGCAGGGCTACCTGAGGAAGCCTGTAACTTGTCTGCCTGCAATAACCAATGCATCACAACTTTCCTGAGGAACACAAGGTATGTATCAGTGTTCACTGGCCCCTCTGCTCTGCCCTCTGCCAGTCCTTCCCAAAGGACCTGCTCAGTAGGCAAGCAAAAGTCCAATCTCAACCACCAGCTACACTGAGCTACACAAAACAGAAGCCAGGATCTCTCCTAATGCATAGCCCTATCAAATTTATAATACTTCTTTTCTACTTTAGCAATACCAATCAAAGAGGTCTGTGACTTTCTACAGATGCCACAAATTACTTTTGGTGTCATGCCAGATGGCCAGCTGGTGGGAACCATTTCTTGTCTGTTGTCACATCAGCTTGGGACTGGTTTACCCAGAGCACAGACTGACAAGACACGTTGACTGCTACTAGAATAGGGATTCTTGGACAGATCAGGCTGTAAGCAGGCAAAGCTCTCTCCTCAGTGGATCTGAAATACATAGTGCTTGCTATGAAAGCTGTTGTGAGGCAGCCTGCTTCTGTGCTTGCAACAAAGCAAGAGTTAAGTGAAAAAGTCAAGTTTGAGTGCAAGTCTGTGGAAGTAGACAAAAGAGGGAGACCAGATGCAGGGGGGCAGAAGTGCTTTAACCCCGCCATGTGATTCTCTCTGGCATGAAGAAACCCTTCTGCATATGTACAGCATGAACCAAGCTCCTTGCAGTCACCTAGGTAAAAAATAGAAAGGTAATGGGTGCTGAGAAGAGCAGGAGCAGCAGAACAGAGGTTGAGAAATTATGAGAGGAGAATGGAGAGCGGGATTGATAAGGGCAAGTGCTTTCATGTAGGTAGCATTAACAACAACTAAAATCAAACAGAGTAGCAGAACAAGTGCTTTCTCCTGCCTGGTACGCCCCCATCCCTCAAAGGCATCTGAGGCAAAAACAGTGTCTATACCTTTCCTTGGAAACCAGGTCACAGTGTATTTCAGCAGCCAACACCATTACTACATAAATTGTGGGAATAATTCCCTCTCCTCCAGGTAAAAACACTTCAGGAAAGTTCTCCCTGATAAAATATCTCTGTTTGCTTAATACACACCTGCTCACACAGCAATGCAAACTTGGTGGTTTGCATGACCAGCTCTGTGGAAAAATTTAGTTAGCTCCTCCTGGTTTTCCCTCTGGTCTATATAAATCAAGTCTGGGTCTTGATAGGTCTATGGGAAGGACAGAGGGGATGATGTTGCTGGGAAACTAGGGACAGTGGAAAAGTAATCACGTGCTTTCCTAAGCTATTTATTTTATTTTTTAGTAAACTGTCTGTCTGAATTAAACTTGTAACACTACTTGACTATTCAATGCTGCTAACTGGGAAAGTTAATTTATTAATGTGTTGGTTTTTTACTGCTGCTAGCTGGTTATTTCCATTGCAAAATTAGCTATTGATAGGGATCATGGGATTTCTGTAGGAGTACTTTTTATTGGCATTAAATCTCAATCAGTTGATTCTATCAAGTTTGTCTGGTTTTCCACCCACTTGCCCTGCATGGGAGCCTCAGCCTGTGCTCCTCTAACACATCACTCTTACCACCAGCCTCGTTCTGCACAGCTCACCCACTTGTTTTGGCTTGCCTACCTGATGTAAGATTACTTACTTTTCACTTACTCTGAATGATGGACAACTAAAGAGCTAAGTAACTACAATTACTTAACACTTAATTGCAAGATGTGGAAAACTATGTCATTACTTTTAGAGCTAATTAAATGATAAACCTGCTAATTTTAAGACCCTGAAGACTTAAAACAACACAGTGTCCCAATGAAAAACAAAAAGAAAATACTACAGTTTAGTGTGGCGAGGGATTCGGGTCATCACGCCACGATCAATATGATCAGCATGAGCCAGTTTATTATTTAATTACAGTGCTTATATAGTGTTTTTTACTACATCATGAGCCTCATATTGTAATATAATTGGTTAGTAGCTAATATCACGCGCATAGAAATTAGAATTGATTGGTTCACGTCTTCTGATCATGATGCGTCTTTCAGTAAAGCTAATTGATAATTGTTCATTGTTAGTTTTGTAAAAAGCAGCTTGTAGTCAGCGTCTTATAGTCAGCGAGTTCTATGTTGTTCTTCCGTGAGTTGTTACATTTTCTGGCTTCTTCATTCACTTCCTTATCTTGAAGGTCGTGCTGTCTGTGAGTTCTTTGTGCCTTTTGCAAACTCATACTTTTGCAAACTCAAATGCAGGGTTGCTCACATGTCCATTTTCTGTAAGAAAATCCTCAATAATGAGAAAATTCTCAACAGTTTAGCACAGCGTGGTTGGTGCTTCTGGAAGAGGAAAGACAGGTTCTTGCCACGTACATGGGAAACATAGGTTCAGCAAAGACCTGGCAATTATGAATATCGCACACAACTTTTTCTCAGTACTAATCATGAGGAAGGACTCTTTCTTGNNGGACTCTTTCTTGCACAGGATCTGTATTTCCTAGCAGAATTTTCTGTGCAGACAGTAAGTTGCTTTGCTTGTCTGTTTGCCATTCAGTTCCAGCTCTCTGTATGCTCTTTCAAAAAGGCTGGATTCTCCTTTCCAGTTGCCGCCAGTGGTAACCTCCATAATTCCAGTAAAATATCTTCCATTAATTTTAGCATGTTCATGTCCCAGAGATATGCCAAGGTAAAGAAAGTCAGTCTCAGCTCTTTGGCCAGGAAAAGAGGCAAGCAATTTCTGCAGGGTCATGTAAGCATCATAAAAGAGAATACGGTTCCTCTGCAACTCCAACTAATCTGAACTGCTTTACAGTAACTTTTCATGAAAGCTCTTTTGCTGGAGACCTGAAAAGAAAAGTCTCTCAGCAAATCCCTTGGTACATCTCATACTACTGTGTCATGCCAGTCAGACGATTTGCAGCCCTCTTAAAGCAAGAAGGTGTTAAGAAGGCCCAGAGATAGTCAGTCATCAAAATTCTCAAGCCTGATGCTTATACATTGAGAATTTCAATTCTCTGACTTTGTGAGATGGGGGTATCCATGCTTGCCAAGGGCTTAGTGTACTATAAAGGCAGGAGTCAAGAAAACAAACAAACAAACAAAATCCCACTAACAAACACATTCTCCAACAAATAGAGTTTACTCCCTTCTAATTTGTGGCAATCCAAAGTTTAACAGCTTTGTTCCACCGCATATGGGAGTTTAAACCAAGAGTACTACAGTGGAGAGGGGGTTAACCTTTAAACTATAGTATAACACAAAAATTAGACCCAAAGGGACAGAATTTGTGTTCATTGGCAAGGAAAAGCATCGTAAAAGAGGGTGGAAGTTTCCTGTTAGACAGGGAAGCAGGAGAAACTGCACTGCACTGCAAAAAAGCTCCCACTAACAGCTCAAAATATTTCTCCATTTCCTTCACCTCCTTGCCAAGCTGCCTGCAAACTCTTGTCTGCAGCCCCCTGCTGTAAATAACCCTCTTTAAGTCATTCACCGACCTCCCCCCCCGCCACTCAAGTCAAAGCTTGT
>VWZT01014708.1:168043-193433 GCA_013397055.1 Pachycephala philippinensis
GAGGTCCCCGCCAGCACCTGGGAGCGGGAGGAACCTGCCGCCTCCACGCCGCCCCTCCGGCAAACGCGGTGCCGACTTCCTCACGGCTGCCCCGCGGGGGCGGAGCGGCCGAGGAGCTCCGCAAACATTACGGCCGGCTCAACCGGGCGGCAAGACAGGGCTGGGACTGGGCTGGGGACAAGCCCCCGGCCCGGGCTCCTCGTCCCCTTCTCGGCTGTCTCGGGAGCGCACAGCCCTAAAGAGGGATGGGCTGCAGCGGTCCCGAGCGGGGTGGGCACGAGAGCGGCGATGGCTGCAGTTCTGAACTAATAAGCTGCAGCTTGCCGTTAAGCCTCTGCTTTTTAGCAGGTTGGTTGGGGAGGTTTTATTATTATTTTTTATTTAGCAGTGAAATTTATATTTATTTAGCAGTGAAATAACCTGCCGCTGCACCGGAATACTGCAGCTCCCCAAAGACTTCCAGGCAAAGGCCCTTGTTCACGGTCAGGCCGAGCGGTTGGCTCTGCTCGCAGAGAGCCTCAGGCCCTGGTGCACCGGCTCGGTGGGAAATGTGGAAGACGCCACCACACCGGAGAGCATCTGTCTACTGCTGCAGCGCTGACCCTGCAGCTGGGCACCGCTGTGACAGCTCAGCTTAAGGCTGGTAATTGCATAAGCCACTGTGACCGAGTTGTATGTAACTGGATGTTTGAACTCTTACCACAGAAATGTGTAAGTGAAATCAAAAGGCCACAGATGCTGGAAAACCCACCTGTGGGTTACTCTGCTACAGCAGTATTGGTGATTGGTGTAAGTGGTAAAACCTTCTGCCACAGACAAAGTCAAAGTCTTAGTAAAAACAAACAAACACCCCAACAAACAAAAACCCCCACATCCATAACCCAGAAAAAGATATAGATACAGAAATCCCATAAAAGTTCTTTGAATACTGTTCCAAAGTCCCATTCCCTAGAAATGTTTTACTCCCTTCCTGTGTCATGTTTTTCTTGCTATGGCCAGTAATTTAGCAGTTCAAATTTCAGATCACCTACATCATTTCCTACCCAGCTAGTTAACTGACTACTGGTGACCAGAAAATGGGCCTGGGTCTCATGTAGGCAATTGCTCATTCTCTTGATTTAAACAGCATATTTTCCTCCAGTTTAGTATCAAGGTTTGAAGACCAGAAAAAAAGTCCTTGTGTTATCATGACAAAACACTCGCCAACTGCAACTGCTTCAAGAATTTATCCAAACTCCTATGGCAACATTATTCATCCCTCTCCCTCCCTCTTAGCTGCATTTCCACCATCAAAAACCCAAGCAGTATTTGTGCCTTAGACTACTGTAAATACCTTTCCTAAGCTGGCTTTCATTCCCATTATTCTCTTCCCTGACCTGCTCTGCTTTGCCTGGCAAAAAGGTGCACTGTTTTGTGTTGATCCTTGCTTAGAATGACTTTAGGTCTCTCTGCACCTGCCTTTACTTCTTTTTTCTTTTCCATGTGTTTCCCCTGCTTACAGAGCTTCATGACCACTGACCTGTGTTACTCAGGAGGTCACACTGGTTCCTGCTGGCCTTAAAATCTACAGATCTTGTGTTGTATTATCTGTCTCCCAGCTGTTTATCTTCCTCCTCACTCATTCTTTTGAATCTTGCATTCTTCCTTGCTGGTATTAATCTCCCCACTGAATTTTTTTTAATTCCATCTCAGCAATAAATAAATAAATAATTCTGGAAACATGATTCTGAATTCATGGCCTTTGTTCACTGCATCATCTTTTTCTCCGTTTATTCCCCATGTGAATATTAAGAGCAGTCAGAATGCCAGGAGTTTTGTTTTACTATTTGCATTTTATATCCTTTTTTACTTTAGTCTTTACCACCAAAGTAAGTGCTAACTCACAGCCTAGGAATGGAGAAGAGGTCTACTAAATAAAAGAACTGAATCATGAAAGCAGCAGGAGGGGCTGGGAGAATGAACTGCCACTTGTGAGCAGAAGCTTTTTTACTCTGCTGCCGTTAGCATCACTAACAGCTGCCTATCTTTGACCAGTGACAACAACTTACAGTTTTATGCAAAAATACACTTAAAAAGTATAAATTTCAAACGAGAAAACATGATGGTGTAAGTTTTTCTATCTCTTCATGGGTCTTTACATTAAGATCAAAGGATTCCAGCAGGGAGATTAGAGAATATTCACAATTTTAAGATGTGGGGAGCAGAATCCTACATTTGTTAGTCATATTAAGCCATATGTTGTCAAGCTAATGCCTTTCTCAAGATGCTTATATACAATTTAAAAACTGAAAAAAGCCTCACTGGTAGGTTAATTTTACATACAGCATCTGTAAGAGACAGTGGTTTTCATGTAGCACTTTGCATTTTTACCTCTCCTCAGCTTGAATCAATTCAATTTTCTGTCACTGCATCTTAGGATTGCCTTAGGTCATGTAATCACATTAATATAATGGACCAAAATATTACTGTCAAATTCTCTTGTACATTAATTTTATTAGACATCTTGCAACAAAGAAAAAATGTCAAACGAACATGTAATTCAGAGGTCATTTTAACAGTCAAATATCTTTTACTTTTCAGGGAAAGTGCAGTATTTGAATGAGCACTTCCTTTGAAACAATATGCCTTCAGGTTTGTTTTGCTGCTGCAGTTGTAAGACCACTCCATTTTCTTTCTTTGTGAAACTGACTTTACAAAATACCTGTCACTCAGCAGCTTTTACCTTTTTTTGACTTCCAGGCCATTTGCATTTCTTTATTCTTACAGCCCATCAGGCTATGATTGCTCATGCATCCTAGGGCACAGCACTAGCTCTCTGCACATCAGACCCCTCTCACTTCCTCAAACCAACTTCTGTTTAAGACACTAATCAAATCTTTGCAGAAGAGCTCTTCACACTCCAAATAGCTTGCTGACGTTATGTATTAACAGGAGATACTTCCCATCCTATTCACTGGAGTTAGGAGTAGCAGGTACTATTATTCTATCTCTTCTTATAATCCGAGGAACGAAGAACGAAAGAGCAAGAATGCCATTTGAATGCAAATAACTCTCTTAACAGTCAAATGTGTTGCAAATATGCTGCTAAAGCAGATTCAAACATTGTAAAATTAAAACAAATAGAAATCCTCCAGAGATTGGGATGAATATCTAAGACACTGTTAACTGGTGAAATTCATGTTCAGCAAACAGGCTAATAGCATTTCCTGTCATATGCCAGCACATTTTCTGCCTATCAGAGAGATTTGGCTGGAACATGAATGGAATTTTCCTGAGCACTTCCAATAGCTAAGATTCCTTTTTTAACCTCTCCAAGCACCTGCCCCCCTTCTCAAATGTTTATATATATATTATATATGCCACATAAAACAAAGCTGATTATGATTTTGAAGGCTGCTCATCTTGATTTTTTGCCTAACCTAACAGGTTATGTTATTACACAAACATGCACTGCCATTTCTGATAGCACATGCTCAGCCAGAGCAGTTCCAGGTTTCAGTGTAAGAAGTGACTATCAGCGTTGATGCCTGTTTCTGTGCCGCCCCATCAAGCATGGGCAATTACTTTAATCTTAAATTAAAACTTAAAAGTTCATACCAAGTTATCAACCTGGAATATAATTCACAATAAGCATCAGTGTGTAAATCCTATCTACTTCACCACTTCTTAATCTTGCAGCACAAAATTAAATATTGACAGTTATCCTTACCTGCTACTAAGTACTTCCCTGTTCCTCACTTAGCCAAACAATCTTTCCATCATTCCAAGTGCTGGAAAAATGACTCATCAAAAGGACTGTAACAAAGTACTTAGTTCTAAAAGCTCAAATGTTTACTTTTAAGTGATGGCAAAGAAAAAAGTATTAGCACTCAAGAAGCCTTTAGAATCCAAAATCTTTGCATTCTTTGTAGAAACTCCAGTACTTTTCCATTGCAGAGCATGGCAAAAACTCCTCTTTATGTACCATTACTATCTCATGGAATTGAAGAAAATGCGTCAGACTTTCCAGTGAGTTGAACTGGACAGAAGAGCCTGTTGAAAAAGAATGCAAACGATTACAGAATGTAAATGAGAAAAATGGAAAGCAATCACTGGCACTATTATCTAGAAAGGTGTTTGCAGTTTGTTAGAACCTTGTAAGCAGTAGTGATCCCTAAGAATCTGTAATGTACCCTTGGAATCTTGTGGGGTAAGGCTTGCGACATCTTACCAGTACGTCTCACTCAGACACAGTCTTCAATGAGACAAGGGCCATACTACACTTCCTGGTGCCCAGCCTGAGAAGCTAGCCATTCCAGACATTTCCAATTATATAATAGAAAAATGCTCTTTAATAGGAAAATGTTCTTTGGTACTGCTTGAATTTCACACATTATATCTACAGAGGCATGTTTAATGTACTTTCCCAAAATAAGGAATCTCTCTCACAGAGAATGAACGTCCTAAAATGACTTTATAAAAAGGAGAGTGTACACCTGTACAGAAGAAACTGCAGGACTGAACAACAGGTATTTGCAATATTTGAGTATCTGCTGGACTGAATTAACTACTGCAACCCATAAATTCATAAATTGTGTCAGCACAGGAGAAGCCGAATGCCTTTCACTGTTAAAAATCAGTAACAAAGTAACTTTGTAAAGATCCACCAGTAAGAAATATTAGAAGACACAGCTCCACAACAGCAGAGACTCCAAAAGGCACTTGGAACTGTAGATTTCAGAGTTACTTTAATACATCTTTCATCTCCACTTTCTCCCTTCAGTATCGTTGGACAAAGTAACAGAGCTGCTGAGCTGCCATAACCAGCCCAACACAGAAAACTGTCAGTGAGGGCAGAACTGTCACACATAGCAGATGGTGTCAAGAGAGAGAACTCTCATGAAAGTGGAGATGGTTTCTGTTTAAAAAAACAACATAAACCAACAACAAAACCAAAACAACAAACAACAACAAAATACTGTCTCCAAACAACATTCAAGTGTCTCAAGAAGCAAAACAGGATATGTATTTCACGATTATTAGATCAGTCAAGATAAATCCTTGTCAAAATGCAGAGAAAACATGCCTGAAGTGACAGCAGTGGGCCATTTAGCTTGTACCTTTTACTGGGTTATCATATGCCATCCCAAGAGTCTGTCTTTCTTTGTTACCACCATTTTTCATTCGTGTCACCTACACCAATTCTAAAAAGCAAAATATATTCACTGAATGGACAACATCATTGGTGCCAATGATAAAACAAACAGTACTACTTGCAGGTATTAGACCTTTTAATTCCATGTCTTGGTGAAGATTTCTCTGCCATTTCCTGAGTTCCAGGAGCACACCACCCAAGGCCAGTGAAGTAGCAAATTGCTATTAGAAGCAAGATGCTGGTGTACAGAAGTACAAAGAGAGTCTTGTGTGTGAGGATGTGTGTTGTTCCACACCCATGACACTCACAGCAAAACTTCTGACTCCAGTGAGGACAGGATTGTATTTGGTATCTTACAAGCTCAGTGCATGGTCAGTACACATAACACAGTACATAATGCAACAAAATGTATGATCTGATGTCTGGAATATATTAAAGTATCATTGACTGCAACAAAGATGGGCAGGCTGCACACAAGACCCACGCGAAAAGTTACATCACAACACTCCTCACACTTACGAAGCAGCAGTCAGTCACACCAGAAGAAGCCAACTTATACACTCATTTAGAAGTCATGTTTTAAAGGACACAAGGAATGCTTGGATAAAAAATTCACAAAATAGTTTTAAGGACAACTTCAGGTAAAAATGATCCTAAAGTATGCCTGGGAATTTTTTTTTTTTAATAAAATAAACTGGCAGAAATTGAGATGAAACGTTTTCATTAATGCTGAGTATATGGTGACATGATAGACGTGACTTCAACCTGCTCTAGTTTGTTGAAAAAAATGGGTTTTTTGTTCTGAAATGTCCACGTTTTTTATGCAAGTAAAGGGAAAATTCTTAGCAAAGCCCAAAGTTAATTTAACATCCTGTATTGATAGATCATAATTGGAGAAAATATGTTCTTTTCTTGCTTTGGAAATGCTCTTCTCTGTAGTGCAATGATTTAACTTACTGACTAAAAATTCTCAGTTCAAATGTGAAAGTGTAAGAGACATAAGACCAAATAAATCTAATGAAGTAACTTTTTTTAGCAGCAGCTAACAGCTTTCTTTGTTGATTCCTTTGTGTCAAATTTATGTTTTACCTATCGGATTAACATTTCATCGATTACACATCAGTATTCCACCACAAATACTTTGCCTGAGTGAATAATTAAAATATCTAATCTCTATAATCTCTATTTTTCAATAATTTTAGATAACAGTCAACATGTAGCAAGACCACAGTAATTTCTACAAACTAAACCCGCCTTCCTCAGTTCTGACACCAGTGTTTGATAACAAAGTCTCTGTATCCATAGGCAGTAGTTTTTCCCCAGTAGGTGTGAATCAGTATTTTGGTCCCTGTGTTTCCTCCTCTGACACAGATGATTAATGTCCTTTGCATTTTTCTTTCTCAAGTCTTTCTCCCCTTTCTCTCTCCCTTTGCTATTATATTTAATCTTCTGATACCCGCTTCGATGTTTTCTTCCTGCATTTTGCTGACTGCTAACTCTTGTCCCCTTAAAAAAGACTGGCAGTTTAGAGGCTGTAAGCAGCCAAGAAAGGTTCCCATAGTGTTATTCAAAACTCAGTACCTCGGGTACAGAAACAAACTTAGTAAATTTAGACACACAGGCAGGGTCTTTCTCTGCTTCCTACCCTTGCTGTCCTATTCTGCCAGTTTTCTGTCACCTTCATGAACTGTAAGATAAGTATCAACATCAGAATGAGCTTTTTTTCCCATAAATATGGGGAAAACACATGTTGTCTCTTGGTAGTTTTTCCATCCTGCTTATCAACATCTCTTCTGTCTTTGAAGGTGTCTATTTTAGTTCTACAGTTTTGAAACCACTCTGAATGATTTCAACTTCTTTTTCCATTTTGTTGCATCTCTACCAGATCTTGTCTGCTGTGGGTGCTAAGAATCTGAAAATTGTATTTAAGGAGAATTCCCATTAATGGTGCAACTACATGAGTGTCAGACCATAATCTCCAGTTGCATAAAGGTCGGTCAGTGAAGATAAGATTGTCACTTCAGTGCAGAGTCACCATTTTCCGATCATTAAAACTATTCCCGAAAGATCAGGTCTTAAAAATCCCACCAGAATCTATCTTATTTTTCCCAAGCAAGAAAGTACTAGGACTATCCAAAAACATGGTTAAGCATTTTATAACTATTTTACTGGTGTAAATTATCTGTAAAAGAATTTAAATGCTCTTGCAGTTTAGGCAACATATTTGAGTAAATTTACAGGCATCAGTAAATCCAGTTTAAATACTTCTGTAAAACAGGTAATGATTATTATCAGATCTGAGGGAAAGATGAACTGATACGCAATATCTGGCAAAGTCACGGGAGATTTTACTCTTCTGACTCAAAATGATCTGGTTCAGCACAGCTAGTCTAGACACGGGCTAGAGATGCGTAAGCAGAGAGAAGATCTAAGAACAACACACTTGAAGGTGACAGCATTTGATCTAGACTGCCAGCACAGAGTATTAATAGAACAAAAACCTGTCTTAAGTGCTTTCAAGTTTCTTGGACCTTATCCACACCCCACTCAAGAACTTAGAGAAGACTAGTCACGATCCAGGAGTTCTAACAGGCATTGTCAATTCTGACCAAGAAAGGCCTCAGAAATGACAGCCAGCACTTCACATAACATTTTTGGGCCATCTGAATCTTTAGAAAAAGGCTGCTACTGAGTTGAGGTAATAATTCTGCCCACGCCAGTGATAATTTTGAAAACAACTTTTCTTTCAGATTAAGTGTTCCTATTACCTATTACACTGAACCTGGACACTAGTTCTTGAATTAATACCTGAAACTTACTAACTAAGATGAAAAGCTTACCTGAGCAGTTCAACACGGTACTGGTTCATTACATTCTACTATTATGAAGGATGAAGAAGAAATCTCAATTAGAGGAATATGAGCTTTTGGCCAGTTTAGTCTGAAACTAAAGCTTTCATATGCCTTATTTCCCTTTAACCCAGATATATAGCGGCCTGGTACATATAGCTGTTTTTCTTTCCTAAGATTAGAATGTATCAATGGTTCCTGTTAGAGACACATCAAGAATTATTTTACTCAATATTTTCCTGAGGCTTGCATGAAATCAAGTAACTGCCTTTTGTACTCTTCAGTACAAAAGGCAGGTATTTTTAATTTGTATTCATAACCTATCAAATAGAAAAGCTGATCGAGACCTGGTATTTTGGAAAACAAAATGTGTGTGGACAGATTGCCGTTGTAAGAACAGAACTTTATCTGACAAATACAATGTTTTCCCAGTAATTTAATAGTTTTTCCCCTCTAAATGCGTTCACTTCTCTTCAGGTCTCCCCACAGTTCTTGATTCACTTCACATGATATAGATGTCAATTCTTTTTTTCTCTTGTAAAATGCTGGAGTCCAAGGTCTCTGTCCTTTCAAGCCAATCAGTAAGGAGTCATCTTTTTCTAATGATTAGATCAACCATGTCAGTCAGACACCTAAAGTTAAGGTGGTGTCCACCCACTACAAGATACAGGCCAGCAGAGGTTTTGGCTAATTGCATTGTGATCGTTTGTGTCCATCTCCATCTCAATGTCGAAAGTACCTTTTCCCCAAGAATTAATCTATCAGACCCAAATTATGCACACTGCATTTTTTGCATCAGTAATTATGAACCTTAAAAAACCAAACCAAAACAAAACAAAAAACAAACAAACAAACAAAAAACAACAAAAAACCCCAGAGCTTATTTATAGCATCTTTATAATAAATAAATAATTTCAGTTCGGAAGCTCCTTAATGGACTATAATGACCAGATAATTCATTGAACAGCTATAACAGTGCCAGGAGGACATGGAGCACCTCCTGATAGTACCTTAGCCTATGTTTTTTTCCTTTACATATCAGGCATGACTCACCATGGATGTTCTATAGGTTCAGTTCATCATCTCCCTGTAACTGAAATTTTTATAGCAGTAATGTGGAATTTAATTCATACTTTCACAATTCATTATTCTATTCCATTGCTTCTAGATAAAATGCTATATTTGAGAAAGAAACATTTCTTTCTCCACTCAATAAAGGATAGTATTCCTCAGAAGTTCATGTTTTCTTTTTGTCCTCCAGTGAGATTGGCAAAACCAATGCCATAAAGCAGCAAAAAATATTAGGTGTTTAGAATCATTCTTCTTTCAAAGTATTCCGTAACAGTGGCCTTTCTTGTTGCACTGTGTCTGCATGGGAAAAGGACTTGCAGGTATGATTAAAGACCAAGTATTCATGCCTTTTATTCTAAAGCATCAGTTTCAAGGTTTATGCTGAAATCTCAAATTACTTTATGTTTTATGTGGTAGAAAGTATTATTCCCACAAAAGAACCCAAAGATGTTATACTTTTTGAGGAGACACAGTTAATAGTTCATTTTTTTCTAAATGTCTGAAAAATGTACAATAGAAATGTTATTTTATAGCTTTCTTTAAAGCATTGCCCAGAAAAGTGATATGAATATATTATTTCCCATTAACCTTCTGCTTACATCATGATCTTATACAGTAACTGTTTTTTGTCTTCTCCTACATATCCTGGGGTATATGGCTGTTACACAGTAACAAATACTTCGTATGTGACACATTCTGAATTACCATTTGTAAGGGACCCGGGATTGGTGTATCAAGATACGGTTAGGTTATTCATTTAACAATGTGGCAAAGTAAAGCCCGCCAATGTACTGCAGAAATCCAACAATGTTTCAATAGCCTCTCAGAGAAACAAAATAACAATTTAAATCTCAGTAGCTCTTCTTTGATATAGATATAACATGATTTTTTCCCGAGAAGGTGAGAGAGGTATAATTGACATACATGCCCATAGTAACTGAGAACAGTGCACATCCTCCCATAAAAGAATCTATCTTCAAGACTGAATTTATAAAGAAATAAAATAAAATAAGTACTTCTAAAATAAAACAAAATGTCTGGTGTCATTTTTCTCACAAAAAATATTTTTACACAGCTGTCCAGATGACCATTCACTTTCTCAATCAAGTCAATCACTCTATTTAAATATCAAATTACTGAGTTTGACCCTAACATCAACAAAAGCATATACTAGTATCCTGGCACAAAGATTGCTTTAAAAATAATTGTAGGAGACTATTTCTTGATATGACTAGAAGGGTGTTGGTTCTCAGAATACAATTCTTTCTTTTTAACTTATTATGTTATTGTTGTAGACTTGATTATGTAATGATTCACTGGTATACTCACTTGAAAGGAAAACGGCTCTTTAAGATTATTTCTAACCATTTTAGAAAATCTGAACTTAATGTACCAAGATAGTGCATAAAAAGTTCCAGGTCCAAACTTGGGTAATTAAAACCAGAACACTTTAAAATTCTTGCAGTTTATGGCAGAGTGAAACACAGATTGGAAGAAACAGAAGACAAGTTATAAATCAAGTTTCAGTTCAGGTCACAACAGCCATCTGAAAAACCAACAGCTCCTGTTTTTCATGCACTGGCAAAATCTACAGTGGCTGTGATTCATTTGTTGTGTTTTATGTATAACCTCAGAACAACTTCTAGAGCTTTCTCCTACATTATTATCATGCGGTGTTTGAAAGACTGAATTGTTTTGTTTAAAAGCTTTGTTGTAACTTTGTTAAAAGTGATTCCTGAAAAGAAACAAGATAAAATTGTGATAAAAATCTGAACACTTCCCAAGGTAAAATCATCAGGTAATCCCCTAAATACTTTCACCTCATATTACCAATGTGGTGTCAAAATAATCTGTCTTCTCTGTTTAAAGTAAAGCAGCAGGTGAAGCCAATGCCTCTTGAATCTTGATGTATATCACACTGCCTTGCATTTATTGCCTTCGTAAGTAATACAAGAAAAGATGTGTTCTAGGAAGATTATCTACCACAGTTCTGATTGTCAGTCTTCTCTCAGTCTCCAAGGGACCTCCAAAGCAGATGAAAATGTTATTATAGTGCACCTGATGAATTAAGATGGGTCAGTTATCAAAGGATTTTTTTACAACTTGTTTCACAAAGTAAAAAGGCCAGAAGACCAATGTTCAAAGCACTTAACTCGGAGTCAGTTTCAGTACTCTTGCTGGATTTCTTAGGGGAACAATTTTTGTATCAAACAAAAAGGGGCAAGGGTTACAAGTTTTAACAAGCAAGTTTCCAACTAGATATTGGGAAAAATTCATCATGAGCATGGTTAATGCTCATTTCCATCCCTGAAAATATGCAGAATTTGACTGGACAAGGCATTGAGAAACCTTATCTAACTTGGAAACTTGTCCCACCTTGAACAGAGGGTTGGACTAAAGACCTCCAAAGGTCCCACTGAACCTGTGTTAGCCTATGATTCTGTGCAATCGCATTATCATCTGGTTTCTTCTGAAGTGATTTTCCAGTTTCAGAAAAACCTGGCTTACAGATAAGAAATACAGACATTAGATACTTAGAATTGGCTTCCATGGCATGCGGTCCCTAATAGTTGTTTCTTCCCCCCACACTCATCCCCCTTCGCCTCCCCACAATATTTTTCCCTCTGAAAAGTGATTTTTGTTTGGTTCTTGCTGGCCACGTAGCTCAAGTCTGAATCAGTCATGTGGCATTCTACCTTCTACCCTGCTGATAGTCAAATAACAGCAGGGAGAGGATTTTGGAAAGCAAGAGGAAAGAAGCCTATACCTCAGCCATGGTATGCAGTTACTGGAAAATACAGCTTTGTAAATTCTGCAGACAGAACTGTGTACTTCTTTGTAAAGCATGTAAGTATGTAAAGCATGTGCCTGGAACTTCACAGTACTGGAAAGTACTTTCAAGTATTTTGTCTGTAAGCCATAAAGAGAAAACATTGTAATAGTTGCACCTTGAAATACCCCAGAGATTGAAAAATGTTATAGATCGACATTTTTGTCTACAATCTCACTTTTCTTCCAAAGTACAAAATACAAAGAATATATAGTTAATCTCCCTGTCTTTTAGAATCACATAAATGGAGACATACTGTAATTGGTGAATATTCTACAAGTAAGGAGGAAAAATACGTATTAGATGTCAGGGTTTTGTTTTTATTTGTATGTGGTTTGTTCACTGGGGGCTTTTAAATATTTCAAGTACTTCTCTTTCACATTACTGTCACCATTATTGATGGTATGATAAGCTACTACTTCAATAATACCCAGTCCAAAAAATTCACATATACAGAATCAAGTTCCTTAAGCCATGCCATTTTCGCTAGAAATAATAAACTTGGGGTTCTCAAAAGTTCTTGACTTTTCCACCACTAATGTTATTCACCATCTTTTCCAGCTTTCCTCCAAAAACATGAAGATGAGAGAAGTAAAGTTTTCTAGTGAACGTAGTTTCTGACATAATTGTCTAAGCCTAACCAGAACTCGGGGTTCTGATGTGGAGTACACTACAGCACAAAATATATTATTGTACAATGGGCTGGATTTGTTGTTTGGCCTATGTTACAAAATATCTTCAATGGTTCAAACATGCATATAAGATCCCTGTCATGAAAAGTTTACAATTTAAAGTATAATGGAAAACTGTTGCAAATATGCACATGGAGTGTTTTCTAGTAGCTTAATTTTACACTTGTCTAGGATGGTACTGACATACATAATAGCTAAGTTTCATTTTACTGGAATGATTCACATGGATTTAAATATTCTCCTGTTAAGTCAGCCATTTCAGCATCACAACTTTGTACTGGTGCACAGTACAGGAAGTCTGACTAGCAAAAAACCTGAAATTAATTACTCCTCTCTCAGTTTCCAGGACTAGTAAAGCACACAAAGTAAACTAGTTTAAAGCCAATTTATACAGCTGAGCTTTACATTCAGATTTTATTTAGCACAAAGTAAAACAGCAATGGCATTGTGTATGTGCCTGGTTCTTTGGAAACAGAACTAGAGGGCAAACCAATGCAGCAAATCCATCTATGGGTTATGGGCTTTCTCATAGCACTAACAAAATTTCATTTAAGAGACTTACTGAAACACTAATCCTGAGGCACTTGCTTGTAAAAGAATTTCCTTCTGAAATAGGAGTTTGCTTTTTACAGTATATTTTAAAATATTTGGTCAGACTGTGAAACTTGAGATGCTTCTCCTCAGACCTGTATGCCAAAGATTTGAAATCCACAAGGCAGAGATGTCAAAACTGNAACTGTTTCCATCAGGACTGAGCACCCAGATGGTAAGGTGGCAAAGACCATACACACTACAAAACCACTATTTTTTTAGCCATGTTTTTCTAAAATATGGCTACTAGCCAAACTAGTAGCCATATTTCAGAAAATGTCAATGTGGCTGTTCATTTGTTCAGCACAGAAACTTAACTCCTATAAGCCATAACCTTTGTTACTTTTCAATTCATATCAAAGAGCAGTTCAATCTGGCTTTTTTGATATAAATAACTGTGAAAGCAATCTACTACACAATCTATGTTTTGTAACCTTAAAGACAACCTTACTCCAAATATTCTGCCCTGGTATTAAAGACACTAAGCCTGTTTGCTCCTATTTAAAAAAAAAACAACCAAAAATGAGGGACAACAAAGCATTTTCTGCAGAGGTTTCTCAGCTTAATTCTTTTCAAAGCAGCTGTCGGGCCTATGTACGTTAAGAATTACTTAAAAGTGTGGATGCACTTTTAGCTTACAATGACCGATAAAGATTAGATTCACTTCTGTTTTCTGTCTTACTGCCTTCCACAGCAGACCTGGCTCGGCACTGTTACCTGCGCCAGCACAGTGTTATCTGGCACTGGGGTCTGAGCTGGTCACTCTGACTTTGCACTGTGGTCAGTCGGGGTCGTCCCTTTGTAGTGTAATAATCACAGGCGGTAGAGGTAAAAACACCAGACCAAGTGCAATAGGCACTGTTCAAATCATACAAGTATTACAGATAGAGTTTAATGTGCAATCAATATAAAAATGCAATACTGAAAAGATGAAGTTACAAGCTCGGTCAACTACACAAAGGTCAGAGCATCTTCAGGAGTATTTCCACATCACCCTTTAAATTAGATTACATGAGATTATTTAGCAATGTTTATGTATCATATTTCTCCATGTAAATCCAGAAGACATTTCTCTATGCTATTATTTTTTTGAGACATTTAACTGAGTACTCAAAATTATATGAATTAATTTTGTTAATTACATCAAAATAGCAAAATGTTTCTAATTTGGACACAGGAGAGTCGACCATACTGAGCTCTGAAAAACGTTGCTATTGGGTCATTTAGATCAATACAAACCCTCAGCACCGTCATAATTTTTCCCCAGCACTCTGTCCCTCCCACACACAAATTAATTCCATGCCACCTACTTTTCTTTTTCCTTTTATATCTCTTGCATAGCTCTTGCATCCACCGTTAGGTTGTTTAGACTGCTAAAAAAACACTCATAAATTCCCTGGCAACAGCTGCTTCTCCTTCAGCACACAGCTCTCACAACTTGTGTTTGTGGCAAGGATGTGGTGTTTGGCTGCATATTACTCAGGTCAAAGCTCCTAAGAAGCTGAGCAACGGAGCCACTACCAGAACTGTGATAGCGCTGGGGTCCCTTGTGATAAAATTATTTCCCGAGAATATGAGAAGATATTTTTGTTCAAAGAACAAAAAGTATCACTTAACACTGATGGTTTAATGCACAGAGCAGTCATGCTTTTTATTTTTCTTAATTTGTTTCTCTATTATTTTCACTTAGCCTTACACCACCTAACACATGTAAAGGCAGACTTTCCTTTGTTCCTTTACCAGCCCAGTGGTTGCTGCTGTAAGATGATTGGGGCTTTTTATTTTTAAATCTGTATCTTCCTTGGCAAAATTACAAGACACCACAAAACTCTAAGTTGAAAAGTAGCCTACTAAATGTATGTGTTTCATTGCTTGCCTCAAGGAAAACAGAAACATACCATATCCCATATGATCACAGCACAACTTTCTTACTTGCTTTCAAGCATTCCTACTGAGTTCAGTTGATCATTTTACACTCCATACCTGAAATAACACTAAAATAAACCTTCCAAAACAGCTTATGGTTCAGCCATTAAGAAATTGTTTGGATTCCCTTAAAATCACTCTTCTTCCATACAACTTTGGGACCTTTCATGAACTAAAGGTGAAAAAGAGCTGTTTTAGTCTTTACAGGTGGCTAATGGTTATTAAAGGCAGTAAGGGATTGCATGAGCACAAGAACTGGACTAGTCATGCTGCTTTCCAAAGACTGTCTTCCTGAAATAGCAATCTGCAAAATGAATGTGCATATCACACTTACTGTAAAAACTGAATAAGCTTTTCTTTTAAGCCACTTTCCTGGAATTTCAATGTGAAATATCTAACACCAACATTTGCTCTGCAACTTGCATCTGTTCTTCAGCTGACATATGCTTCTGAATCCTTGTTACTCTTGGTCATTTTTAGCAAACAGTACGTCATCATTAAAAGCATCAGAAAGCCCAGAGAAATTCTAGGCCACATAACAACTGTTTCTTCTGGTTTTCTATATACAAATAGTATAAAAGTACTGCTTATTTGCTTAATGTTTAGTTTTCACTCAGGCTTGAATACAGTAATTCTTGCTTTCTGCTAGCATGATCCTAGAAGAGACTAAAGACTCAGACTCAAGTAAGAGACATACACTGAAATTTAGTTAGGATTTAGATGACCAATTCCAAAATTGCAATCTCTAATGCTTCAATTAAATACCTGCATTGGTCTGGGACTGCTTTACTTAATGGGCTCTTCAAGTTTTTTGTACTAAATACCCCTAAGGTAGCTAGAAGTCTGGTGCTACATAAACCTTGAAGCACCTTATTAATCTCAGCCAAGCTGAAAAACTGGATCATTTCTTACGTTGGCCACCTCAGAACACCAACTCTTCTCTTGTCTTGCCAAGGGGCCTTGATTTGGTAGAGGTTTCTAGGACATGCTTCCTAAACTGGGCTGTACAAGTTCATTGCTAGCCGCATCTTTCTATTACAAGGTGGCTAGATGCAGCCACTGCATATATAATTTTCTTCCCACTTCTCTGTGCTCTTCATACAGTAGCTCAATGAACACAAGGCCAAGGTATGGCAAGCTACAACGAGAGTGAGGGAGGAGTATTTAAAATAATAGCACTCTCCTCCAAAATCGCTCAAAGTCCCAGTCTTCTTTTTCAACAATGCTCTGGGAGTCACAGAAAAAAAAAAAATTCATTAATGCAGTAAGAAAGAAAGAAGTTTGATTCTCTAAAAAGCAGAAAAAAAAATCTACTACATAATACACACAGGCTCTAAGCATATTAGAAAGATAAAAGAGTGCCTGGGAATGTCTCCAGGCAAGCAGTATGGAATAGTTCACATCCATACCAGCAAACTTTTCTCTGCTTTTGAGCAGGCTGGCTGCAGGCAAAGTGCCTGTTGGAAAGAGTACTTGGAACAAGCCAACTCATGAAGTGAGCTTGGAAGCTGTTTGAGGGTTGCCCAATGACCAGCTAGAACTGTACTCACAAAACAACAGGTTAATCCTCTTCTAAAACAATTTAAGGCACTGTTTAATGTCCTACATAGCCATGCAGTATCTGAAACAGAACTGAAACCGAGAATACTTTCACTTTTCCTCCCTCAACTTCTCACCTCAGACTAACGGCTAGGCAGTGGTTACTGTCATCTTAAATTACACGTTGCAAAAAAACTTCCTTAAATACTCTTTTCCAGATAACCCTGGACTACTTGGGAAAAACACTTACTGATCTTCAGGCTGATTTTTGTTTGCCAAGAACAGTTTTCGAATAAATTGATTTCTCTGTTCTAGAAGTTACAATGTTTATCATAAATTTTTCACAGTACAAATAATTCAGAAGAACTAGTGAAATTTTCAAAGCCCTATTAAAATGTTAGGGAACTAAATCCAGTTCTAAGTCACTTACACCTGGTATAAACTGAAGTTACTGAAGCAAGGCAAAATAAACTCATCATCTGGATGCTCTTAGGAAATACCAGGAGAACATGGTAGTTTGAATATCAAGTTAGTTATTTTGAACTACTATCTTTTAATTTACTTTCAGTATGTTAAGAACAGACCAGCCCTGGTATCTCAGTTCACATGAAGTGCAGTGTCTCAGCAAATTAACAGAACCAATCCCAAAAGCCCAAAAGCTTTATGGGCTCCAGGTACAAGTGGCTGTCAAAGGGACTTGTGCTTCCCTGAGAACACATTGGTTATCAAAATTAGACTGAAGTTCTTAAGTCTGCCAGGCAGTTCTGAAAAAATTGTTCAGTGTCATTTTGTCATATCAATACACTTTGATTCTTTTAACTATTTATTTTTAGGGAATAAAATATCCTCCTAGTTATTAGTGTTGCTTGGACATACTGGGATTTTCCACCACACAGGTAATTGAAAATGATTTGAAGATGTGTATGAGATTAAAGCTTATGCTAGTGTATCTGAGTTTGCAATAGAATAAAAAATATTAAAATAGCTAAATATTTTAATATAAAGTGTTACATAATTTTTTTTTATATAGCAACTAAATCATTAGTAAATTCTCTTCACACAAGAAATTTATAGAAGAAGTGTACTTTTCTAGACTTCACGTACAAGTTCTGGCACTATTTACATTTCAAGATCAAGATCTGTGATAACCACATACCCCAGAAAAAAAATTAGAAAGCAATAGAGGAATTTTGGGCTTTAAGTTCTTTAGAAATCACATTCTGCTGCTTTCAGTCATGGAGAATATTACATTTTAAGTGGTACATACCTAAAGGCTTTCCCTCCTGTGTTGGTAACTCCAGGTCACTGGAAACTGATACTTCATCATCACTAAATTTTGACAATTCTGTCCCAAGATATGTGACCTATACAAAGAGATCTAGATGGATAACTGTTTGTTTTAATTAGGGGTTTTTTTGGCTTTTTTCTGATAGGTGTAAAAACTTCACTTTTCTTATAAAACTGAGTTTATGCACTTTTAAGTCTAATCTGTATCTGTTAAGATCAAGGAGAAATTACGCTAATTTGAATTCTAAATTAAAAAACCCCAAGCATAGCACAGCCCATCTGCAAAAACCTTTAAACTCTGCCAGTGTTTTTGCAACAGTCGTGCATGACACCCTGATATTTCAATAAGTTTGCTCCTTTTTATTCAAACTATCTTTCAGCTTTTTCTATCAATCCTTATCATCTTTAAAGCTACTCTTTCAAATCCCTGTTAGTTTACAGTGTGAGCATTCCACATTCTTCCAAGACTCATGACTAGTTCATCACTGTACAGCTACAACTATGGAGCTCTTTCTTTGCTGTTCATTCATTACAAGTAAGAAGACATTTAAAATTTAGGCTTGTACCCTCTTTTGCTTTAAGAACAGTAAGGAGATCTAGATGAGTGAAACTTGTTATAGCCATTCATTATTGCTAAATTTGGGAATCAAATCAGGCCTACCTTATTCCACACATACTTCCATGTCACAGAAATATCACTTCCTAGTATATCTTTAACCCACTGAACTGGATTCTGCAGTATTTGTCCCTTACTGGTTCTGATCTTGCCATTCTTTAAGAGTGTAGCTTTATGACTAAATTCCTAAAAAAAGAGTAAGAAATAATTTCAATTGATAAATTAACAAATATTAAATAAGATCCTTGAAACATGAAAAATGCCAAAGAACAATATAGCTGAAAAGCTGCAGCTAATTCTGTTTTTCTATGAAAAAAGGTTAAGTAATTTAATGCCACTATCAAAACCTGTGTAAAATAAGATGATTTATTCCACCAGAACAAGATGCTTTAGCCAATCAGAGGACAAATCTCCCTGTGTGTGTTCGTCAGAACTGTATTTGTGTATTAGTTCCTCTTATACGTAACAAGGCTTTGAATAAATTAATTTGCAATAGTGAACTCAGGCACTTACACGAGGTAAATTGGTGCAACAAGAAACAGCTACATAAGGTACATGTATGTCAGAGTGAAGTTTCAGCAACCATTCAATATGAAACAGATTTGCACAAAAAATTCACTTATATTAAGGGATATCACTTACACGTTTTAGGAGTAACCTGACAGCTTTACCTTATGCAAAATTAAGTACAAAAGAACTTATTGTTAATGCCTCTTTCATAATGTTAATACAGCCCAGTTCTGCAAACAGTTACGCCTCTCCAGAAGCACAAGTTATAGTTGTTTATAGTTGAGTAAGCAATGT
This sequence comes from Pachycephala philippinensis, assembly GCA_013397055.1. Classification (NCBI taxonomy): domain Eukaryota; kingdom Metazoa; phylum Chordata; class Aves; order Passeriformes; genus Pachycephala; species Pachycephala philippinensis. The sequence goes on from VWZT01014708.1 coordinate 187,383, forward strand.
CATACTTGCCTCAGTTGGACAAACACAGTTAAATAAGACAACAATTAGCTGTTGATGAACCCTGTCAGAACTTAGTAAGGTCACTTATCATTCATAAGGTTAAACAATCCAAATAGATGGACCAGCAAATACTGAACCACCTCCTACCATATCCACTGGCTTGGGGTGGCTTTAAGAATTTAAATTAGGACAATTAACCGAAATATTTCAATGAGCACTCAGTCGAGTTCACAGTTTCACAACCTAGGCCTACAGCATTCAACAACTGCATTTTGCCTGCCCAAAGCTAACCTTAAGTAAGGACTATGTACCAGCTGTATGTTGTTATCAAGTACATCTCTATAATGATAAAGAAGAGAAATTTACTGATCATCTCCTCTTTGCAGTGCAATAGACACTGGCTTCTGAATTTTAATTTCTATAGCACTGTCTTACAAGACATAAATGAGTGTCATTTTCATCCTAGTAAAGATCACTGACCTCTCTACATGCTGAACACCAGTATTTACAGCACAGGGTTATAATTCCTTAGGATCCCCATGCATCAAGCTGGTATCATAGACAACTGTCTAGAAAAATTACAGTAGCCATACTGAACTCTTCATCCTTCCACTTAGTCATCTTGCAGCTCAAAGGAATATTACATGTTCTTTAAAAAAAAGAAGCATGTCTCCATACCTATCATGTGGCCTAATGTACAGCCTTGTGACTTACAGTACCCTATGTTCCAGAACACAAGGCCACACGAAATGGCAGCTCTCAGCAGAAAAGCATTCCTGAATAGATTATATGTGTAGGAAAAGGATCTCTTGATACATTAACTAAACTGGTGAGTTGGCTGAAAAGAACTTTTCATGTTTTTATCAATATGCTGCCCTGGAAATTAATCAGCTGTGGTGGTTTGGCATAGCCTGGTTTTTGGTAGCAGGGTGTGGCTTTCTGTGAGAAGCTGCTGGAAGCTTCCACCATGTCCAGCAGAGCCAATCCCTGATGGCTCTGAAGATGGACATGCTGCTGGCCAAGGCTGGGCCAATTAGAGATGGTGGTAACGCTTCTCTGGTAACATATTTAAGAAGAAAATCAAAACCAAGTGGGACACAGTTTTTTTCTAGCCAGAGAAGAGGAGGAGGTGAGAACACATGAGGGAAACAACAAGGGGACACCAAGGTCAGTGGAGAAGGAGGGGGAGGAGGTGCTCCAGGCATCAGAGCTGAGGTTCCCCTGCAGTCTGTGGTGAGGACCATGGTGGAGCAGCTGTGCCCCTGCAGCCCGTGGGGATCCACGGGGGATGCAGAGANAGCCCGTGGAAGAGTGACCCATGCCGCAGCAGTTTTGGGAGGACTGTGTGCCCTGGGAGGGACTCACACTGCAGCAGTTTTGGCAGGACTGCTGCTCATGAGATTGGAACCACGTTGGAGTGGTTCACGGAGAACTGTCTCCCGTGGGAGGGACCCCATGGCATAGCAGGGGAAGGACTCCTCTCCCTGAGCAGTGGAAGATCTCAGGTCATGAACTGACCAAAACCCCCATGCCCTGTCTCCCTGCACTGTCAGTGGGAAGGAGGGGGGGGGACTGGGGGAAGAAAAGGGGTTTTTAAGGGCTTGTTTTTACCTCTCATTATCCTCCTCTGATTTTGTTAGTAAATTCACTTTGTACCTCTAAGTTGAGCCTGTTTTGCCCTTGGAGTGTTTTCTCCTGGTCCTGATCTCTACTCATGAAACCTTCATTAAATTTTTATCTCCTCTGCCCAACTGTGGCAGGGAAAGGCGAGTGAATGACTTTTGTGGGTGCCTGGCATTTGGCCAGTGTCAAACCAAAACACTAGCTCACATCTGGGAATTCAGTCAATGATTCCCTCATATTCTCAATACTAAGCCAGGCCCCTGGCAGCTGCTGTGCAAACCTGCTCTGTATTTGGATGGGTAGGGACATGCTTTTGTATTCATAAAAAAGGCTTTTCTTTTTTTTCAAATATGGTTCATACCATACTGTAAGCTTATAGTATTTGTGCCTATTACAGCACTATGAAATCCTTGATGTGACATTTTTTATTTGAGGGACTTGACAGTTGTCCCCAAGAACGACATTAAGTTATAACAAATTACATTCCTGCTCCTTTCAGTATGAAAATCAGGTATTACACAATGTAGATCAGCCAAAGATTCCACTCAGGTTCTAACAATAGGAAATATTAGCAAACTGGTAAAGCAAAGTTAAACACAAGTTTTACTTATGCAATATTCTGGATCTTAAAATTATGGGCTGACAGAAGACTTCATCCATAGCATTTTCCTTTTAAAACTTACGAACAGTTATCTATAACCAATGAATAAAAATATTCATTAGTAAGTGCTGGAGATGCAGACTAAACCATGAGAACTGCTGTTTCCCTGTTTTAGTGTGTGGGGTATTTTCATTATCTGCTAATATTAATATTATTATTTAATGTAATGATTTAATTATTCAACAATTACCTGCAGTTTGAATTCTAAAACATTTTCTCCCGGCTTTATCCTTCCCAATTCAATCAGATCTATCAACTGATGTTTTTTCCTAGTCCTCTGTCTATACCTCACTTGGTTTTGTTCCCATTCCTGATTACTACAGCTCTGCGAAGATTTCTCACTGACATTTACTGGAGAGTCTGTATTTGAGGTAAGATTAGTAAGCACCAGGTTGGCATTAAATGAATTCTCACTACTCTGAAAGACCATTTGCTGCAAAGTATTAGAGAAGTTCTTTGTAGNGAACCTGCTTGCAGTCACTGGTTGTCTGATAGACATTCTTATTGACAGCGGTGCTTCGGGGTTCTACAGTATTTAATGTGTTGGTCATTGAAGTGGGATTTAAAGACTTGTTTCCTTGTTCTACAATTGCTACACAATCAATGTCTTTTTGCTGTGAGCACTTTGTTTTAGTAGTGGAAATAGCAGGTTCTGAAGGCAATGTCATCACTTCCGCAGCATTTGTCAGCTTTGACATATTGTCAAAGGGATATTCTTTTAACCTGTTTTCAGATGCCAAAGCATGATCAGAAGCCTTTTTGCTTGTAATTGCTTCTTTATTTGCTCCTGTCTTATCCAAGTAGATGTGTGGATGCTGGACGCATTCCTGAGCTGAAAATCTATTTTCTAAAGAGACATGTGCTTCTACTCTGTTTCCATTAGGCGTGTCGGCACCAAGCCCCATACTGAATGTTACTGCACTAGGACACATGATTTCATCATCAGTTAAACTTTGCCTTGTATCACTTCCATGAAAAACAACTAAGTTTGAGATTTGCTTCTCTGATGATGAATTGAACTTTTGCTTTGTTCTTCTGTAATTTTGTATTTTCTGCACTAACTTCTCCTGGTTTTGGGCAACGGTCAACAGGCTCTTTTGCCTAGAAGCAAGGTTAACTAATTGTTTTCTCAGTGCACCTTTTTTAAATGATTCCACTGAAGCCCTATGGAAAATAAAAAAATAAGGACATCGGAGTTATTGTAAATACAAAATTAAAACAGTTTAATAGATGTAAGCCACAAAGAACAAGATTATTTTTCAAAGGACTCTGCCAGCATTTAAAATTTGAACACTATTTTTATCATGTATGAAGTTTAATGTTCAAATCCCAGGTTTATGCACAACAAAGTGTGGAATCCCACAGTAGGATGCAGAATTAAGATGCAAGTGGGAATCCCATAGAATTAGGATGTTAATCATCAAAACTTCAGAAATAATCTTGCCTATACCACTCTTTAATTAAAAGGATATATACTCCTATACCACCCTCAGTTCAAAGAAATCAAAACTGTGCCTGTATTATCACTGACTGCTCTTTTATCTCCACAAATCATAGTAGTGCATTGAATTCAATGTCTTCGAAGGTCTACTTTGGAGCCTTTTAAATTAAATGAGCTTAGGATGAGCTACTGAGGGATGATACTATAAGGATTTTTTTATGGTGTACACAACAAAAGGTTTCATAAAGCTACAATTATAATAATGCCACATGACCTTTAATTAAAGAGGACAGAAGAGTTCAGGATGTTGCCTGTGTAATCTGGGAATGCCACATCCTTCATCAGACCCTGTTCCCAGACTGAGCCTCCTTCCTGTGAGACTCCTTCCCTGGGGGGCTTTACCTCCTATCTCCTGGAAGGGAATTCTTTATTTACCTCACTTTCTTTGACATGAGAGCCATCAGCTCAGCATAATACTCTTTTCTGCTAATTCCCCATCACGGGATAAGTGGTATCCCTACCACTCTGGCACCATTTTGGGAAGATAGAGAAGTAACGTAAGTTGTGGGGAAAGGAATTGCAGTATGGCTTGCTTTTAAGTCCATCCACTGCAGAGGTGCCATGCAGGTAACACCATCCCAGTCTCAGACGGTTGAGGGGATCAGGACAAAGGTACACTAAGACTAGGTGATTCAAAAAAGGACAGAAAAAACACAGCTTGACAGTGTTGCTGTCTGTACTGTAATACTACTTGGTATCACATGTGCTTAGAATACATGATATATCAACATATCAGTATACAGTCAATCACTGAGTAATCCATGAAAACTACGGACTTCAACACGGTTGAAGTGTGCCAGTGAGGCTCCACACACTTTTCTGGAAGTTTTTCCTCTAGGAACTTTTCTTGCTTTACTGCTATACAGGTAGATAAGAAGCTGCAGTGTGACTAAAATGACAAAGTAACTAACAAATACGATACTTCTTTTTTTGCTAATTTTTCTCAGGTAAGAGATATATCTTAGTACCTTAGTACAAAAGATGCTAGTACCTACACCTTAGTACAGAAAAGAAACAATGTTAGTAGTATGTCTCCCTGAGCCAACTAACTGAACTGGAAGATGGAAAATGTGATGATGCCTCCTGATCTTCTATGGCTTGTGTGACAAAACTTATAAGCCAATTAATTATAAACAAGATGTTCCCTATAAAAATAAAAAAAGGAAATGTAATGTGATTTGTAATATAGCTCATTACTATTGATGTATGGCTGTTGCATTAGCTGCAGGGTATCTGCAATACCCAGAAATATTTATCACTTCACTCTGGAACACAGTCTCAATCTCAATATTAGAAAACAGATAAGTTTGTGTAGCTATTAATTTTACTGTCCTTGTTTCTTAATTCAGTCATTTGGCTCATAAGGATGATTTGGAACCCCAACTCCTCTTCTTATAAAATCTTTTTTTGGTTTTTTTTTTTAAATTATCTGTGTAATCTGCGTATCTTACATTTTATAGCTGGCCAAATGGCTTGTGACAGAAATATTTCAGTCTCTTTGCTCAACCAGCCTGTATATTTTGCCATGGGACTACCTGAAAGCTGTACACTGCTTTTTTGTGACCAACCAAATCCTGCCCACACAAACAGAACAGAAACATCCTCATTAGCTGGCCGAGAGCATCTGTTGGATAGCTACTACATTGTTAGGTGAGCACTTACCACACAACCAGCCTTGAGGCAGTCCTTCTCAGAAGGAAGTAAATGAGGCCTTGTGAGACCTAGCATCATGAAGCTGATAATTCACACAGTCCATGCTCACACTAAGGTGAGCAATCCTAGCTCACGTTTTAGTTGTTCTCACAACAAAATGAATGTCTGCAAGCATGCTTCAAGCCATTTCTCTACATGGCTCTTGTGGCTGTTGGCTGAACACTCCTAATCTAGGAGTGCTAAAGAAACAAACCAGAGGCAGGGACACTCCAAGTAGTGTCTTGAGTTGCTACTACTTTCCTCCATGATACTGCAAAATGAATGTAATTGCTCAATACCTCCATTTCCTAATTTCTGCTTAGGTATCATGGCTCCATCGGGGGAAAGTCCTGCTTATCAAACCTCATTTCTTTTTACAACAATGTAACCCACCTAGTTGATCAAGGGAAGCCAGGTGATGTAATCTTTTTGGATTTCAGTAAAGCTTTTGATACTGTCTCTCACAGGATCCTTCTGGACAAAATCTTTAGCACACAGCTGGATAAACACATCATGTGATGGGTGAGCAACTGGCTCACAGGTCAGACACAGAGGGTTACAGTGAATGGGGTGA
>VWZT01014708.1:193621-231330 GCA_013397055.1 Pachycephala philippinensis
GGGGGCATCAGGCACAGCATCACCAGCCGGGCAAGGGAGGGGATTGTCCCCTCTGCTCTGCTCTGGGGCGGCCTCACCTCCAGTGCTGGGGGCAGCTTTGGGTGCCACAGGATAAGAAGGACAGTACTAGAGAGTGTCCAAAGGAGGGCCACAAAGATGGTGAAGGGCCTTGAAGAGAAGCCATGTGAGGAGCAGCTGAGGTCACTTGTTCTGTTCAGCCTGGAGGAGACTGAGGGGAGGCCTCATTGCAGTCTTCAACATCCTCACAAAGGGAAGGGACAGACTTTAATCTCTTCTCTGTGGTGACCAGTGACAGGACCCGAGGGAATGGCCTGAAGTTGTGTCAAGGGAGGTTTAGGTTGGATATTAGAAAAAGGTTCTTCACACAGGGAGTGGCTGGGCATTGGAACAGGCTCTCCAGGGAAGTGGTCACAGCACCAGCCTGACAGAGTTCAAGAAGTGTTTGGGCAACGCTCTCAGGCTCATGGTGTGATTCCTGGGGATGGTGCTGTGCAGGGTAGGAGTTGGACTTGATGATCCTTGTGGGTCACTTCCAACTCAGCATATTCTGTGACTCTGTATTTTTCCAGACATTTTGTATTGTTCCCTACCTAATTTCAAAGCTCACTGTGAGCACAGCAACTGATTAGTGTGCTTTAGCTAAACCTTGATGTTCTCCCTTCATGTAACAGAGGTAACTGAAGCCAATACCGATCATGCTTCCAAAAACTCTGAATGAAAACCACATATATTATATCACCCACTATCTGCTGATCTCCTAACAACTTCTATCAGTACTACTGCAAAGAATAGCTTTCTATGAATACAATACTTGCATTCTACTTACCTGTATTTTTTAGCAAGGGTATCCCTCTCTGTTTTCTGGTTTGCAAGTATTTCATTCAAAGTATCTTGTATCTGAGACAGCCTCTGCATATACGTATCTGTTCAATATTTTGAAATAATCAAAATGATGATGGCAATAAAGAGTAGAAAATAATTACATTAATAGCATTTTCAATGTATCAAATACACAGCCAAAGTGTGAAGACACTGTTAGAGCAGTACCTTATACTGTAATGCATGCTGGTAGCTCCTTACAATTGGAGTACTTAAAATGAAGTTCTTACAGAAAGAATTAAATACAAGTTTAACTTTAAAAAAAATAGCTGAAGTACTGGAAGATTTTGAAGTGCAAGTACCTTGCTTAGGAAATTACTACGAGAAAAAAGAATAAATTAAAGAATTACCCTATGGACGACAAGCACTGAAAATTTTCAAGCTCTTTATGTTGCAAGTAGCTACATAACATTACAATTATACTGAGGCTACCTGCAGAAGTTACACAATCTTAACAAGGTGCCTAAAACTTTCGTTTGAAGTATTACAAAATAGGTTAATGAACCTAGACTGTTTCAAGTTACACACAATGGTAAAAGCGTATCTATCCCAGTTTTAAGTAGTTTCTAACTCATATTATAAAGTTAAATGATAAATTGTCCCTTTTTGTTAGCTATATTTTCTAAAGTAAGAAGAGCAATTATAAATTCTTCTTTATACACCCTATCTCTTAGGGTTAGAAATCACATCCAGTGGATACAGATGGGATAATTAGCTAAAATTGCAGTCTAATTCCTGAGATTCCAAAAGTCGATGCAAGCTTTACATAATCAGGAAAAATGAGAAATTATAGGACTGAATCGGAATTTATAAAATGTTTCCCCAAACCTTTATCACAGTACCTACGAGTATTTGCCTACTTAGTAATATGTAAATATTGCTCTTATTAAGGTAGTTTAATAGAAAATTTGAATCTGTTATTTATAGTAGGTTTCACTGCATGGAAATACCTTGAGATTTTACTCCACGTTTTAAGTTTGTCAATGTACTATGTTCTTGTTCAGTCTTTTGCCTCACCAATAGTAATGACTATGACTTAGTTTAAGAGGTGCTACATTACCAATGCTTTTGTCAGTAGTGGTAACAGATCACCATGTTCATTTCTCTCATACCCCTGAACAAGAGAAGTCTGATCACCCTTGAAAATAAGCAGTCTGATAGCTCTTTTTGCTCATTTATGAAATTGCACTGATCTCTGTGCATAGGCTTCTATTGTATCATTTACCTATTTGTCAAACATTTTTCAAGAAAACACCTATTTTAATTAACAGTCCATACACCATAAATTTGAGCTGGAAGCTATCAATCTGCATAATTCCATATTTCACATTTACTTTTAAAGGGGTAAATTTACTCATAAATATAATTTGAAAGCTCCAGCCTGTATTTAGGAATATAAATTTTAAAAAACCCCCTTTCTTTCTGTCCAGAAGCAAAACTGTTTCATGAGTATGAGATGCTCCAGTTAAACAGCCCTGCCTAGATGGGCAGGGACAGCTGGGGAGAGAGACCTTGGTCAAAGGCATTCTGGCAGCAAGCTATGCCTCTTGAAGTGTCATGGCATGAACACAATAGACTTCAACAGCTACACAGCAGCAGCATCATGATCGCCTAGGAAGTCACTGTTGCTTAGGAAATTCTTGAGATTAATCTAAACTGAGATTTGATAGCCTAAGACAAATTACATCTCTGGGCATCAGCATTTCTGAAACTGTCCATCATTCACAGTGTCTGCCGTAAAGAATTCTCTTCTTTCCTATCATAAATTATTTCAGGCTCCTGGAATTCTAGCCACACTAGAATGAAAATGCTGCATCTGCTACTTTACATACAGACATAGCTGTTCTTGATCATGCAGGGGTTCATGTAACTGAATAATGCCGCCAGAAGTATGCATTCTTATCTAATGATCCCTTTTTATATAATTAGGTTGACTTGAGACACATGCCTCCAAGTGGCATGCCTACCTTTTCTGTCATAATATTCATTCCTGTGCAACTGGAAGTACTTCAGGAAGTGCCCATTCCTGAGAAGTGTTATTAAAATCTTATTCTCTGAAGCTGTATTTTCCAGAGGAGATATTAAAATACATTATGTGCAATAACATTTTAAAAACAATTACATTGCCAAAGATATTCACCCACTAAAAACAGGTGAAACACTTCAATTTATCTCTACCTGCATCTTTGGAAGTTCTCAATTCAAATAGCAACAGTTCTTCCTGCTTCTTTTCTGTATCTTTTATGGCAGCAACAGAGTCCTGTTAACAAACACAGAAATTACCGTAAGAAGTAGAGCCAAGTGCACCATACAAAACAGGCCATGATACATGGCCTGCAGTTTAAGTATTGATGGACTCAAGTCATTCCAGGTTGGGAATTACTGTGTAAAGGCAATGGGGCACTGGTAGGATAGAGGTACACAGTGCCAAGAACATGCTCTGCAACGGGCTGTCACAGCCTGGTTTTGCTGTGGCATTCAAACTAGTCCACGCCCAGAGTCCTCCAGAAACCTCTGAGCACACAGCAAAGATTAGACAGTGAATTTCATCATGACAGCATCATCTAGACAATGTAGACATAGCTTACAGACATCAGCAAGAGCTCTCCTAACAACTTGTGCAAAACTCTTCCTTGTTGTTTTACGTTAAGATAAACAATATCTAAATATCTTCATCATCATGATGACAATTCATTACTGTTTCAAAAAGAACCATTCTGGAAACGTGATGAAAAGCCTCAGAACTCATGACCTTTTTTCTATTTATAAAAGCAGTAAGAAATGTGTGTCAGTACTGACTACTGTTTGCACAATAAATTTAAATTTAAAAGGAATCATGAACAGAGAGAGGTGATAATAAACATACTTACATACGTAAACCACAACTTATCTACTACAACTCTCTGCATGATGCTGTTTTTACATACATGTTAATGGATTAATTATCTAACTTATATTTTTATATTTTTCAGTCAGCAAATGTCAGTATGCAGCAGTACACTACAAAGCAGTTTAACAAAACTCTGTTATCTGTACTTACCACACTGCATTTCTCACGTTGTGGCTCCAAAGCTGCATAATCATTTTTACAGTAGTCATAACAATGACGTTTTGATTTCTCCTCTCCAAAATTAAGAAAAAAGAAATAAAATTTAAAATTAATCTGCAGGAGCATCATAGGCTGGATTAGCTAATATAGGTTACAAAGATGCAACAACAGATCAAGTAATGAAAAGTATCTTGTACATGCAAATGAGATCAAATTTAGGTAGCATAAAGAAATGAAAGCTACCACTTTCAAAACTACTCATTTCCCTTCCTGTGAAAAAAAATACGGGTAATAACAAAAATCTGAAGATGCAAATATGTTCTTATACCTACTTCTCTCACAAAAACCAAAACTCATTCATGCATCCTATTATCTGTAGCTAAATAAATAAATAGCATTCAATAGTTAATAGAATTAAAAATATCAGAGCCATACTATTTGAATGTATATTTCTCCTTAAGACTACAGGATAATAATCCTATGATTTATATTACAAAACTAACATACCAGTAACTTCAATAGTTTGAACAGGAAGTAGAGAGTCCATTGCACCATATGACTTCAGTAGTTCTTTCATTTCTTCATCACAAGCTTGATTCAAAGCACTTTCTCCTGAACCATCCCTCTCATTGGGATTCGCTCCATGCTGCAGCAGAATCCTGACTGCCTATTATGCATTTTTGTTATTTGTACAGTGGTAATTCTTGTTGTGGACTTACAATACAATTATATGTGTTATATCTAACATACATCACAAATAATATAGGTTCAAATAAGATACTCTACAACTGGTATACTTGCAATCCAAATTAAACAAAACAAGTAATTGGCTATTACCAACAGAGATTTCTATCTTATATTTCTTGCATTTTTCCATTAAAATACACAAATAATTCACAAATTTTCACTAAACCTGTAATTTTTATGGATTTTTTTTTATGGTTTCATGGTTATACAGAACAATTACAAAACATCATGTATCTAAATTAAAAGGAGATGGTCAATTACATTACAACCAAAGTGCAGGCAAAAAGTGCATTTCTTTCTGTAATACTGGTTTTAGTTTCATGAACTGATAATTTTTTTCCTAATTCCAAAGAACTTGCAAGTTTGATTAATCGCAAAATGTGGAAATGAGATTAGTGGCATCAGTGGAATCATTTACCCCCTAAATTCAGATCATATGAAAGAACTGATGAGGTCAGAGCTTGGATGGTAAAAGAATTTTCATATGTATGATTTCTCGGCTTCAGCATTTCTTCTTATTTCTTACACTCAGAGTGCAGCTAAGTAGGAAAATGTATCAGAACGAGAATGATGACTCAAAGTTCAGGATGTTCTCTGTTGGTTTTCCCCCAAAATACTGAATAATACAAATACATCTTTGCAAGAACCCTACTGATAGTTTGGCTCCAGGCCTGTGAAATCATCCCCTTTGTTTTACCCTTGGTCCCAGAAAAAGATAAATGTGATGAAACATGAATTGTCTTGACAGAAATAGAAGTAGTATGTTTGAGCCAATCTGGCATCACCTTTACACTTCAGTTCCCCAGAACTCACTCTGCCAGAAGAACATTTTACTTATTTCTGTGCAGTGCTGGGCACCACAAGTTAAGACGATTGTGAAGATCCTTGAATGTGCCCAGAGGAGGACAACAAAGCTCGTGAGAGTGTTGGAAGATGTGTCCTGTGAGGAGCCACTAATGACTTTGGGGTTGTCTAGTTTGGAGAAAAGGAGGCTGAGAAATGACCTCATTGCTCTCTACAGCTTCCTGAGCATGAGAAGTGGGGAGCGTGATGCTCATCTCTTCTCCCTGGGATCCAGTGATAGATGAGTGGCAATGGGTCTAAGCTGTGCTAGAGGAGCTTCCTAGAGAGGTGGTCAATGTCCCAAGCCTGTCAATGTTTAAGGAGCATTTGGACAATGTTAACATGATTTAACTTCTGGCTGGCCCCAAAGGGATCAGGCAGTTGGCCTAGATGATCACTGTAGGTCCTTTCTAACTGAAATAGTCTGTTTTCTAGAACCACAGAATGGTTTGGGTTGGAAGGGACCAGTTAATAAAAAATAGTTGATTTTTAAACAACAGGCCCAGGATCTTCTCTTCACAAAAAGAATTTTTTTTACAATGAAGGTAGTGGGACACTGAAACAGATTGCCCAAAGAAGCTGCAGATACCCCACCCCTAGAAATGTTCAAAGTCAGGTAGGACAGGGCTTTGGGCAACCTGAGCTAGTGAAAAAATGTCCCATCCATGGCAGAGGGCTTTATGACTCTGTGCTAGACTCCTCTCCTGCTTAAGCCACAACCACCAGGGGCAGCTGTGATAGCTGCATCCAGCTTACTTCAGACTTTGGGGGACCAAGAGCACTGTCTGGAAGAGTGACCCAGGCATCTTATTGGCATGCAAATATGACCATAAGTCAATCTTCTTACTTCATAAACAGTGCACAGCCCAGGGCCCGTTGAGCTCTCTCACACAGCAATGGGCTGCACACCAGGACCCCCACATGAGTAGGGACATCTCTCAGGGTTACTCCTTGAGGCTGAGAAATTCCTTGCCACAAGAGATTCTCCATAATTGATACTAAACTTTGAAATCTTAGCTAAGTGATAGAAAGGACTGATTGTGCACATATAGTCCTTTAGACATAAACTGCTGACTGAGCCCGGGACTAAGTCTGGATCCAGCCATCTGAGAAGGAGTTTAGAAAGCAAGGCGGTCCCTTTTGAACATCATGACTCAACAGAAGGGTCCTCTTTACAGTTTGGACCCCGTTCTCTATGCAGTAAATAATAGAACTGTATTACACAACTGTCACATTTATCAGTGAACTTTGTTAACTCACTGTTTTATATAAATAAATTGTATTATTACTTCTCTTGTAAGTGTGAACTGCATCACTCCCATCTGCAGCAGCACTGAACTAATCAATGAAACTGAGAATGTTCAACTTTAACAATATTTTTAAGAAGCCCAAAACTGCAAAAGAACCACAGAGAATTTCTGAACTTTTATGATTTGTCTGCTGTACTAAAAAAGTCAACTGTAAATGTACAATTTCAACTGTCACTATTGAAGAATATTTTTCTCTAATTTTGATCACTTTAAAGAATACTGGTTTATTTCCTAAATGCAAACGTACACTAAAATTGTGTTAGTAACGTTAATGAAATGGGGATTTTGTTTGCTGATCCTCTGTTGGAAATGGATGTCAGGAAATCTTATGTAAAAGAAAAATGTACCTCCAAATAATTGCCAGAAACAGCATCGTGTATTGGTAAAACACCACAGAGACTTCTGCTGTTAACATCAGCACCCGCTTTCAGTAATTCTAAGATCACATCAGTAAATCCTCTGTTGGAGGCTTCATGAATTGCTGTCCAACCTAATAAAAGCAAGATGACACATACAGTATGCATCTGGTTTGGAAAGATCACAAAGGTCACTAATTAGTAACTCTACATTTTGCTGCATTTAAGATAAATCTTATACAAATAATCATCTTGAAATGCCAAGGTAAACTATTTTGTGGGTAATTCAGTTTACTTCAGAGAAAAACTTGTCCAGTATTAAGCAGAAAAACATTGCTTTATTTTCTACTGCAGTACTAAAAATAATAAAAGAAACAAAACATTGGAGTAGAAAAACTTAAGAACTCAGAAGCACAATATTAATAGTCTGATTTCTAATAGCAGTAGTATTTTATAACATCAAGTCTGCCAGGCATCTAGTATAACATAATGTCCATTTTGAGACTATGAAAACAGAAATGTGTTATATATTTAGGCAGGAAAAAAGAAAAAATAATCTTGTCATCTGGTTTTTGTTCTTATTTCCTAAGGAAATACAACCTGTCTGAATGTGCTTCACACATGCATATACTGATGTGCAGAAGCTCCACCAAACTTTCAAGTTTGCTTCTGTACACATCTCTGAAAATCTGCTCTTCAGCAGAATAGCAAGATCCTATTGAAGCCCATGCTGAGAAATAGTCTGCATTACGTCCATGCTGGCAAAAAAGCCAGGTATTCATTCACTGTGCTTGCATTTGCTTAATGAGTTTCTTTCCTCCTCAAAATTTTAAGTCAAGAATTCGTAATTTTAATAAAATGACACAAATTATATAAACATATCTATGCTACAGATTATGTAAAACTGTATCATAAAACAAGCCCATAAGAGAGTAGTTTTCAAACCTGCATAGTCCTGTTCATTGACACAAATTCCAGATGATATTAGAGTCTTTACCAAAGACACATCTCCTCTCCTAGCAGCAATATGCAGCTGAGTTTCTCCTTTCTCATTTCTCTTAATTTTCATCTTTCTCCCAGCTCTTGTATTACAGGTGCCGTGTACAATTACAGCTTCTTCCCTGGTAGATTCTAAACAGATACCGGGTGTTCATTAGAAATTTTTTTAACAAAGAATGCTTAAGTATAAACAGAAAATTAAACTTCATAATTTATTTGAATTATCAGTTCCTAATTCTGTATCAGGAAAAAGATATCTCTGTGTATATANTTTGTGCAGCTGTGATGTGAAGAACTACTGTGGACTGATTACAAGTCTTTGAGTAATGTTTACTGGCATAGACACTGTCTTTTAATTAAACCTGTGCACAATTGGACCTATAATTGCAAATAAACTTGATTTAATCCTTATTGGTTCACAAAGCAAACAACATCCACCATCTACCTTAATGATATCATGTGATCATCAGAGAGGTTCTAATTCTGAAGCTTCAGGTAACAGACCTACTAAATTGTAAGAGATACAGTGGAAAAAAGAGATTAATGAAGTACGGATTATGTGTATAGAGCAAGGACAACCCCCTGCTCAAACTGCTACCAAAAAGACATGATAGGTAAATCCTCAAAAGCTCTATCATGCATGCTAACATTTTTAAACTCCTGTTACTTCTACTACAATATCATACTACCAAGATATTTTTTAAAAGTTTACAGTATTCTTTCTCCGATTCTTGAAAATATGTAATTTATTCAAAAAACTCCAGCGTGTAACATTTTAAATGAGCATTCTGCAACTATTATCCATGGGGTTTTTTTTTCTTTTATTCCTGTGAACAATTAGTTGCTGCATCTTCCTCTTCTCATCAAACAAGCTGTTTTCTCAAATATTTTCAGTCAGCATTATCCATTAATATCAAACATCTTCTGTGCTTCACAGCTGCCTTTCTTCAGGCACCTCCTGCCTTCTGGAAATTTTGCTTTTCCAATGTTTCTTTTAAAGTAGACTATGGAGCTTGCCATACAAGACTATTTGGAGGAACGTGAAAGACAGACTGAAGTGATATTAGAGACAGACATACAGTGAGGATATACCCATACTGATTTTAAACAAGCTTGCTCACTGTAGGCTGTTCAAACCTGTGAGAAAGCATTCAGGCAACCCTCTCTGCACTGAGGGTGCTTGGCCTACACTTCATTGGCAACAAGAAAAACTCAAGAGTTCCTTTTTTAAATGAAAATTTAAGACTCTAGAGCACACAAAGGCATCATATTATTAAAATACTCCTCCAATCTGAGACCTACTTTACCATAAGATAATGTACTGTGTTTTGTCTAAAAGCTTCTGGGTCTGAACTCCCAAAGCAATCATCCGCTTTCTGATTCTTCCTTTTCTTCCCTTTTGATTCATGGGAGAATGTCCTAGGGACTTTTTAGAGACATTGAAGGGAAAAAAAGGCACATAACAGCCCATTAAGCTAATGAACCTTAGCAATATTGGCTGCAAGTGAACAAAAATAATTGCAAAGTTTTCCAGTTAAATTGGCACGCACAACAGTTTGCTTCATGGCTGTTAGGAAACATTTGCAAAAGCATGATGGGACGTTGGTTTGTGAATTGCAAAATACTGGTTCTCTGTGGGATGCATTGCCAGGTGGGTCACGAGTGGGAAAGATCCAGATCTTGGCAAATACAAAGTCTAGTCAGCACAGGACAAAGATAAAATGAAGAGATTACCGTAACCAGCAATCAGGTTAGATTAGGCTGACATACCTCAGCAACTTCAAGGACATTGTCCTTCAATACCTCAACACTGGTCTAGGAGCAATTATTTCCACAGGTTGAACTACAAGAAGAGAAGCAAGCTGTTTGTACCTCCCTTCTGCATAAGCAGAATAGAAATGTTGGGAGCCTAGTAAGTGACTGACTGTAGATGAAAGCGACACTGTGTCATTTGTGAAGAAAATATTTTTATTCAAGAATAGAATAATATAAGGAAGACCAGTGGGACATAGGAACAATCTGATGAGATACAAAGACCAGTTAATGAAAAAAAAGCACAGGAGAGTAAAAAAATCTGAAAACCCCACAAGTCAGAAAACATCATCCCATTTTCCACTTTATTTCTACAGCAATCTGAAAGCCTTTGTCCTGGACTCCAAATTTATTAAGGCCTTCAACTCTATAAAGGGCTATACTTTCTTCCCTCACCTCTGAAATGGCAACACTCTCCTGGTATAAAGGGAATAATTAATTTTATCTGAATAAAATATTACCTGAAGAATCTATTATGAGGAAAAAAGGAGCTTGGGACATGCTATCCCAGAGGAGACCAAAATATAAGACACATGTTTGGAATAAAGCTTTTTAAAATCATAATTGCACAAATAGGAGGCAAAAAAGGGTTTTGAGAGGGGAGGGATCCTACTGGAACTACAGGTTTTGGTTTTAGGAAGTCTTGAGTACTGTGGTTCTCTGGTTCCAGAAAGAACCAAAGTACACATGATGAGTGCCAGCTTTATAAAAAAAATCAGTAAGTGAAAATATTTAGAGGTTAAAGATGAGCCAGAGCAGGGCTGTATTGTGATGGTAAGGCTACAAGATAAATGCAAATCTTAGACCTGGGATGAAAATGCTAAACAAAAAGCTGCATGTGCAGGCAGAAGAGAATACAACTACCAGAGGATGCTAGATCCTTATTCTCATAGAGGCTAGTATCTATACTACAGCTAAACCCAAGAGTACCAGTACAATCAGAGTCTATGCTGATTTGTCCCTGATGACAATATAGCCTATAAAATATAAATGGATCTTTGTGTGTCAAATATACGGACAGTCCTTTGATCTGTGACACGTAAAACAGTTAACTAAAGACCAATCTAGTGTTATTTTGAACTGCTGTTTATGTAACATACTTAAGTAAGGATCAGCTTGAAGCTCTCACTTATGATCCTGCATCCCCTCAACCACAATGCTGAAAGACTGATCAATGTAACATAAACAAAATCTGCATTCCATAAAACAGAGTGCAGAAATTCTGGAAATATTTCGGGGTTTAGGTATTCACTAGAGTATTTGCTCAGCACGCTACATATATTTTTTGTCAAACTTTCCCTCACACATTTCAAAAAGCCTTCCTCATGTACATTTGGAAAAAGAACTCCACTGGTTTATAAAGTATTAACTTTTCACCTGACTTCTTCGATGTTTGCTGTTCTGATGCTTTACTCAGTTGTGATTGATGAGATGAAAGCTTGTCGTTGCTGCTACTGGAATATGAGGCTGCCTTTGCTTTCTGCCTTGTCTCCTGAGGATTTGCACATGCCGGTTCTAACTCCTCTGTCTGTAAGGAAATCTATCAAAACAAAGGCAAAAAGAGTTTTAAACTTAGGGCTGATCTATTAGATTTATTTCCATTAACATCAGATTACACTTGATTTGTCAAGTTTTGCAAAAAAATCATTCTGAAGATGTTCTCATACCGGTATTTAGACTCCTGTCACCCAAACTACTACTGCTACTCCGCATGAGACTGTGTTGATCCCTGTCACATCCTGTTGTAACTTTAAAACAGATATACTATGAGAGGAAGCCACAGCAAGTCAGTATTGACTGAGAATCAAGTTCTGTTAAATCAGCAGTCCTAGAATGTTGTGCACACACTTTTTCTCCAGAAACCATGGATGTGAAACAAAACAAACTGGAGATCTCCTCCCCTTTACAAAGAAGTTGCTGAGCTTCTGCCAGTGCTGCCCTTTTATTCTGCAAATTAATTTTCACTGTACCATTGCTGAATTACATTCCTGTTGCAATACCACCTGACTTAGCTCAGTTTCCCTACAACATTAAGTAGGATGCTACAATTTTGAACAGATACAGCAGTAGTCTGGCCCATTTCATTAGGTCCATCATCAGCCAAATACGTTTTCTGTAAAATTCCTAGGACTGTAAGGGGAATTAAACTTGAGGTCCATATAACATGAGACATTATTTCTGAATAGTTTTACTCTTACTTATAGCCTCTGCTATAAGAATAGCCTTTTTTGAACTTTTTTACTTTTCTGACTTCAGAGAAAGGTTCCTGAAGAGCTTTATTCTTGTGTTTTTCACCAAATTTGTTTTTCTGCTTTGCTCATGTTTAGCAGAACTTCCTTTGATGCTCCAGAATTATCATGTTGAACTACATCTGCATTTAATTAGATCTCTAAAACGGGCCATATACTTAACTTCATCTTCTGATAAATTGCTTTATTATATACTAAAAGAAAACTCTGCTGCTATAAAATTAACTGAATTGCTCTGTGTTGCTTTTTAAAACAGCAAGACCAAGAAATTAAGGAACTAAGAAATATGTGTATAAAAGTGTAAAAATTAATGGGTAAAATCCAACAACAAATACTACTGAAGTGCTTTAAACTTGTATTTATTTTTGAAATTTGAAGTGAGTTTGAATTAATAATCTGCCTCCAAAACTGCCTTGTTTCTGTGGTCATAAACCAGAGCTGTAGTTTCACATTTCTGACAAGCCTGTCTGCAATTATTCCAGGAAGTAATAAAGAAGGGTAAATAATACATCCAAACCACACAGAATTAACTCATGGCAATCTCAAAACACAGCTGGCCCAAAGGCCAATGACTACCTAGGGTTAGCATTATCCTTCTGATTACTTTATATCTGGAGACAGAACCAGAACACACACTGCAACATTTGTCACAACTACTGAAATTGTCAGTTACATAGCTACAGTAATAGGTTTACATAATTAAATGTTTACAGCACCTTCTTTATCAATCGTTTAATGTTTTAAAGCATAATCTAAGACTATACACCATAGATGCAGTTACATTGTAACATTTCAAAGGAGACATACGGTGAGTAACAAGGACAGTTTTCATAACCACATAAAACTTCAAAAGCTCCAAAAGATGTATCTATGCACACTACACTCTACATCTCAGATATTATCTGTTACCATTGTTCAAAGGAAGAAAACAGAGGGGGAGAATGCAGCTCTTAATGCCAAAAGCTGTTGCGCTATATGCAAACATGGTCCCAAGTGACTGATCATGGTGCCTTGTCTTCACATGAGCACCAGCTCCCTCATCCTACTGAAATCTCACAGCATAACTATGCAACCCCTGTGCAAGTCAGTGTCTTCCCAACCCTTTCCTCTCAAAGCCCAACACAACTTACTCTACACAGAGGCAAGATACAACTATCCTACTGCTACAAGCCAGGCAACAAATTGCAGTTCCAGTCAGGTTTCTCCAAGTACAAACAGGCACCGACATACCATGCTTTCTGTAAATCAGCTCTGCAGCATTTGCAAAAACAGCAAGAACCACCGTCCATGAGACACAGCTGATTGTCTGTCTTGCATCTTCATGCAGCTGTACCTTACCCCAAGTACTAGTACGGACTAACACTAACCTTGACTATCACTCTCAGTCCCTGCTGGATAGATCTAGTACATTCTGAAACAGACTTCAGAAACAGTCATCTGCTTTAGTTTACTGAAGACTGTCAGCAAGCCCATAGTAGTTTATCATCAAATTACAATTCTTTGTAAAGATGTACCTGGTGCTGGTTTGCATCTTCTACACACGGAGTATTTATTATATTCTTTGAATCATGTCCACCTGAAATGAAAATGAAAGACAGAAAAAAACCAGAATTTAAAAGATATCATGATTTACTCTACATATACATGATCTTATGTCTACAATATTGCATGTAACATTACTTAGGATATTTAACTTTCAAGAAAAATTGTCAAGCCCATAAGGATTTTATTGGAATCTAAAACATATCAATATATAAAATATTTATCAAATTTTGGAGTCTAATCTTTGTTGCAAATAGCCTCTTGCTCAAACCAGGTTTGATGAGAGTAAAGAATGGCATCGTACTTCCAAATTTTCTTGATGATTAGTGACCTAAACAATTCTTTTTGAAACTTAGCGTAATCCCTGGCTTCTCTCTGTAAGACTTTAAGTGTGCTTCGGGATACCCAAGGAATTTTAGAGCAGCAGGCTGAGACCTCTCACTAGCACCTCATCCATCTAATCTTCATGTCACCTGACAGCTTCTCATGGGCAAGTCATATTATCCCAGACTCCCTTTAAGTCTAGTTTTGAGCTCTGTCAATGAGCCCTGCTAACTTATGAGCAAAGAACCTCTTCCTTCTCTGAGAAAGGTGAATGCCACCTGATGCCAGAAGGCCTGGTGACATCCAGACCATCCCTTTACTGAAAAACCCAAAACTGGCAGTGACATTAGCTATGGAGTCATGCATTAATAGACTGGGTTTGTCTGCTTCTTCCAATGTCCCTGCTCACAACTGGAAGAAGAGAGCAAAAAAATTACCTGTCTACCAGATTCCCTTACCAACTATCCTAAGGCTCTGAAGCCTCTTTTGATTATCCCTGGACTTAATGTTACAGATTTATTGCCACCCATGTGGAAAAAGTAATGGATAATAGTCTGAGGGATTGGGACTCCTTCTGACTTAAACAAACTACTGCCCACACTGGCCTATGGGTGTCCATAGTCTTAATCCTAGCTCTAGTCAAGGTTTATCTTGTACCTGCTTCTGATTAAACAGCCTCCTCCAAACATTCTTAACAACTTAGTTCCCAAGACGGTACGAGACCCAACTCTCTCCTTAGCCAATCACTAGCTCTAATCCAACTTTCTCCTTACAAACTCACTAGCTGTTACCTACTGTAAAATTTTCCTGTACCCAGCCATAACAGCAGTTAAGGCTTGGCAAACCCTAAAATCTAGACTTAATCCTAGTTTCCCATGTTTTGTCTTATGGATCCTTCAAAATTCAGACTTTATGCCAATTTAAAACCAAATTTTATCCCTATCTCTAAACCATACCTCACCCATCGGCAAGTCAAGCAATGCTGCATCTTCCATTTAGATAGACAACTATTGTGTTTCAGATCTTCATTCCAAATTTAAAGGTAACTGCAGCCCAAGAAACAGTTGGACCTCATTATCTTTTATACTTTGTCAATGTACAGCAACTGTGGAGTGTAAGGAGTGCTCACTGGTAACTCCAGCATCAGACAGTGAAGGCCATAGAGTTACTATCAGTAATTAAGTCAATACAGTTCAACAGATGTTCTAAATTTCTCCTTTTAGTGGTGACAATATGTCAGAATAATTCTTTCCTACCTGCTACTGAATATCTTCTAGATTTTGCTACATAACGTTCAAGAAGTTTCCTCATAGATGGGCCAGAAGCTTCCTCTAATGCACACCTTCCCATCTGATTTTTTAGTAACGGATCAGCTCCATACCAGAGTAATAAGTTCGCCATCTAGAAAAACAAGTTTTTCAAATAATTTCTTTTCTGACAGTATTTTTCATAATCCTTATGGATTCTCTCTCTTGTACTTGACAACATGAGTAACTAAAATCAAATCCCTCATTATTCTAGTTCATAAACACCAAGCATTCCCCTAGATGCATCATTATCCTATGGTCGTCTTATATTTATTTTTGTAAATTGTTCCTGTTATTAACCTGATGCCATTAAGACAAGGTCTCCCAAAACACAGGGTAGGATTCATCCTCCACAGCTCTTAATTGGCAGAAAATAACAGGTGATTTTAGGGTTCGAGTCAGCTTATCTATCTAGGATATCTATTTTAGAATAAAATAGATGTATCTACTGTGACTCCTGTGACCGCAAGGGAAGCGTTGACAGCTATTTCTGATGTACGACATAAATCTGATCAAATGAAACATTCAGATGGTCTTGCTACCAACATTAGGGTTTTTGTAAAAATATAAAGCCTGAATCTATTGCTATTCAAGGAATTACCGCTTTAGCAAAATGTTCCATCAATCTTTGCAAAATACTTCTTTAAGACATGGGAAATTTACAGCCTGATTATTTAATTTCTGTGGGTAAGCCTACAATCTTATTCCAGCATTAGTGTGATTTCACTTGTACCTCTGCATTTCTCTCTTCAGCATCTGTTATAATTTCGGACTGAACTTGACTCACATCCTTCACCTGTGTGTTCAAGTCCCTCATTACTTCTAACCAGACTGCTAATGAGAAAATTGTTAATGAAGTTTTCCTAATTCATACATTCTCCTAACAAGAGAGTAAAATAAAAAGGGTTCAGCTGGGAGCAAAAGCCCTTTTAGGTTTCAAAAGTTGTCCCAAGTCTTTAGATTTTTTCAACCAGTAATGTTGAGAACACTTCTTCTATAACAGGATCATTAGCTACTCACCATACTTGTATGCTCTCCCCCTTAACTGTACTACTAGAAAATCTTTCCTATACTTACCATTTTTTCTGAAATAAATTGGTTTTGCATATTGCAAGCACAGAAAATGATAAAGTAGTCGAAAAATGTGTTTCCAATCCACAGTAGACACTTCATGCAGAAAAGGTAGCTTTGAAAAACACAGCCTCAAATACTATATTACTGAAAGTCATATTACTGAAGCACTATGACTATTTTGTTGCTAGCCAAAAACCAACAAAATTAAATCTGACAGACCACTGCAGTAAGACAATTTTACTGCTACTGAGTAAACAGAGCAATGAGTAAATACAGCACCACCATGTAGTACCATTTCCTCTGGATATACCAGCTTGCATAACTTTCACTCAGCTCTGTGCTCAATGATATTGGTGTGCCTCAAGTGAAAGAGCTGAGATCAGTGTTCTTCTGATATCACTCATGTTGCTGGCCCCTAAGTATTACTTGCAGAGATGCAGAGAGCTTCATCCACAACCATGGAAATGGGAGTCTTAGGTACAGTCACAAAACTCAGAAATATTTCATGAACCTGCAACAATCTGTAATGCACAAGCTGCAATTCATTCTTGGGGCTCTCAAGTCTCAGAAAAAATTAACCAGAAGTCCACCCTTCCTCTTTGCTCCAGAGAGATTTTTCCAGGAGAAACAGAGTAAGTCTCATCTCAGTTGTGAAAGAGAAAAAGACCAAATGTTTAGGAACAAAACTTATTAACCATCCTCCAAAAAAACCTTTAAAATCTTGGAAATCAGTAAGAATTAGGCAGCATATGTGCAGGTCTACAGAAGAAAACTGCCAGCAGATAAAAGAGACATACAGAGCTCCTACATAAATTTGGGCCATCCTAGGAACATGCACAGACAGATAGGTGGAGGTGACCACTGCCAGACTGAAAGAGGATCTGCAGTTCAGACACAGGCTTATGAAACCACTGCATTTGGCAAGAAATCTTACAGTTAATACAAACTGGCTATTCAGTTAGCTTTCGGTTTAAGACCCCACAAAACATAAGGCTATATCTTCATAATCCTCCATGTTCTGTGTTAATACAAGGGTGTGCACGTGTGGCTGTGATGACACACCGTATATGCATGATTCCGAAATCATGGAAAGAATGTCATTAATAGTCCAGACGACTGGTTAAGGCAGAAGTAACTCTGCAAGGTGATTACAAAATCAATGAACGATATAGTATTAAATGGTAGCAATCGACTCCTCAGCAGTACAGCCATTGTCCGAAACAGTTAGAAAAAATTTCTCCTTTTGGACAAATCTTTTTAAGCATGGAGGGGTCTGAATAGAAATCAGGCAGAGAGGACTTGCAAGCTCCTGAATTTACCTATAATCTAAAAAGACCAGCCCCATACAAACACATTATGTGACCTTCTGGACTCAATAACAGTAATTTCTATTCCTAAACCATACTTCGTGTTCAATTCGGAATATACCTCATAATGACCTTCTTTAACTGCATCATGCAAGGGTGTTATTTGTTCCTTTTGTGTAGCATTAACATCAGCTCCTGCTTTCAAAAGCAGATTTGCTATCCCATAAAAGCCTTCCACACTTGCTATATGTAGCGCAGTCAAGCCTATGAAAAAGAAAAACATGTATTTCACATTTGGGTGAAAGCATCTCTAAAAATTTATGTCTGTTTTAGGTTGTCTCTCTGATAAAGACTTCACAGAGTATATTGAAATAGTAAAAACTGATGCATTCCAGTAAGATGTATGAAGAAATGTTTATGAAAACGTCACAAGGGTTGGGAGACCTCATGCTTTTGACAAAATTTGCACCTACTGAGGAAGTAGATGCTGGTGTTACAACAGTAGTTTTAGATTTGATAGTTCTGTTATGAAAGGAGAGAATAAAAATTATTCATCCTATATTTTAGTAATTTCTCCTGGAGTAAAACATATACACTCTTTTAAGGACAAGGTAATTTTTCACGACACTCTTTTATTGACATGGCTATGCTGAAGAGGGTAAGTAAGAAAGAAGTGACAAAAATAAAGACATGAATTATTTACTACCAAACAAAAATGATTTTAAGACTATCCAAGAATTGTTCGAGTGTTCAAATAAGTGAAAAATCCCTAGTGAAATTCCATATTCACTCCCAGGTATATGGAAAAAACCTGTATGACAAGATATGACATGATTTCTACTCCATGAAGGAGCTGTTTAGGAAAAATATGGAATGTAAGTCTTTGAACTGGGTTTAGTATAGCCATGCATCAGGTCCTTAAATATGTAGGGTGAGAGACATAAGGGAAAAACACAGAGGATTTTCCACTTCCTATTTCCAGCTCTGAAACTAACATGCCCTCCAGGAGATCACTTTCATAGATAGTCTTACTCTTCAACAATTTTCCATTATCAGAAGGTTGTCAGGGCCTAATTCACATACTAAATATGTGAATTAATAAGGCTTAATAAGATTGTTTCAGTCCCATTAAGCAAAATTATCTTAATTTCACTAGAGAGCGAAACTCTCAAGGCTCTCTTATACACAGCCCAACCCTGAATATTGTATATTCCAAGCAACTAGGTTTATTATGAAATGTGTTAAGGAGATAACAAAAATTTTCATTTAGGGTAATGTACTAATTTCTCCCTCGGTAACAAGTATCCTCTACCTGATCCAATAATAAGACCCAGAAAAACTGCACCTGCAACACATTCAATTAGCAATCACTAGAGATTAGCAATATGAGCCTGCAAGGACACTGTGCATGCTCCTAATCAAGGAGAAACACAAGTCTCACTGCAACTGTTTCTCAGATCCCTTGGGATACTGTGAGTCAAGACTCAAACTTAGAGCCCAAGACAGTATCTCTAATATGCTGTCCATATCCTACATGCTGATGTCCAGGAAATAAAAAGGAGAAAAAAAACCCCAAAACAAAACAAACAACAGAAGATCTCAAAAACTCAGTAAGGTACTGAAGCAGAGTACCATAGCATAGGAATAAGGAAAAAATACCAGGGTAAGATATGGATAATCACCCGGGGGAAGCTTTAAACGAGGAGAACAGACACAGAGGCAGAATATAATATTCAGAACAATGACCCAAAGAGACCAAGATGAGAGTGTGTGTCAAAAGGACACAAGTCTGGTAAATCTCCTTCTTTCTGATTACACCTGCCTCATTGAAAACAAAAGAAGCAGGGCCAGGTCAACCTCTCATCCCTTCAGGGAGTACAACTAAAAGATATTTTGTGCAGCTCTGCTCCTTTTGCACCAAAAAATCAGCAGCCAGAGTCTGGGAGATGAAGAATGATAGCCTAGCAAAATATGCAAAGGTAGAAAAAGGAAGCAGCTGTGACACCAAAATCTAGAACCAATGCACTTTAATACACTTGCCTACTGTGGCTGTGGCTGAACCCACAGTATCAGCACTTCTTGGTTGTCAACAGAGGGCTTTGAACCTCACCAACAAAATATTTTCTCATCTGCCTCTAGCACAAGTTAGTATGTATTACAAGTCACTCTGTTAGCTCAAATGCCTGTGCTGTAGAAGTCTGAGATTTGCCGCTGCCCCAAACTATTCTCAATATATTCCAGAAGACAGAGAATTTCAACCTTAATTTTGGTCTGTTATATGCTTGCATTATGCAATAGCCTGTAACTGCAGAATGTGGTTTTTTTCTTTCCCACAGGACAGTTGTGAAATCCTAGCTGCTAGCACAATATGGAAAGACTGTAAGAATTAAGTTTTCTAGCAGAAGAGCCAGCTGTCTGAAACAATTTTCTTTTTTGTTACAGAAATTTTTCAGAGACAAATGGATGAGACACAGAAGTGCAGATTAGAAACAATCTTATATTTGAAACAACCAAGTAATAATTAAGGTGAAGTCTCTAGCACAGAGTATCACCCATGAAAGTGTAAAAGGGAAATTTCTTTAATCAAATAGCTGGCTGCTATTTGTTGTGATTTTTTTCCCTGCCCAAGACAAAGTGGAAAATACCAAGTAATCACAACTTTAAAACGTCAAAACAGTGCTCAACTTCCCTCAAGATATAAAGGGCGAAATCAAAGTTCCTGAAAAATTAAACTGGAAAATCTACATCTTGACATCTCAAGTTAGCCACTGCAATGGACAAAAAACGGACCCCAACTTTAAAACCTATGAAGCTGATTATTTAATTAGGGACTGTTTTGTTATAAGCATGCATGGAATCATTGAATTAAGGCTACGTAAACCTAATTGCATCACTTTGTAACTTTTTAAAGTGCTTACTTTTCCCTCAAAATCTTCTTTTCTTGCATACTTTTATAACTAGATCTACATGCTTTTCCATGAACAAGTACTAAGTCAAACCAATAAAAATTTAATAATCAACTGACCAGTCACAAACCTACAGCCTTGCCCACTGCACAAACTCATAATACATGTTTTTATTAGTTATAGGCAGGTACTTGTATTGAATATAGTATTTTAGTACAACTGCAACTTACCAGCATAATCCTGAGCATTTACTTTTCCACCAGCTTTTATTATCCTATGTACAAGATCTATGTCTTGGTGAATAACAGCTCTATGCAGTAAGTTCTCACCATACACATTCCTCCTGTGGATTGTTGAAAGTGAAAGGGGGCGAGTGGGATTTACAGAATTCCTACCAAAGGTTTCTCGTCCTGAAAAATAATGTAAAAGATCTGTTGCACAGAAAGGCATCTTTTCTCTCTTATCTTCGCTTCACTGTACATTACAGTTAGTAAATAAGCTTTCTGAAGAAACAAATGTTCATTCAATCTAGTAAAAATGAAAGTCTCAAAAAACACATCACAAAATGAATAGTAACACCATTTAATAAAAGATGTCATAGTGCATTTCATAACAAAACTCCAATTGAAATTCAACACACAGAAATATGACTGTGTAGAAGTGTTTTAACTTCAGATTTCTTCCTTTCTAGTGACATTTTTGCAAGGTGCATTGCTTCCCAGTGGATGATAAAACCACTATTCTGCATTCAAATCATTATAAAGTGATCATTTCAATAATCAGTCAGTTATTCAATAATTTAACTTTTCTCAGAAGTCAGATTTATCCACCATTCTTATCTTTTCTCATTACTTCACAACCAGCTCAGTCATTTCTGTAATGAGTGAAAGGTGAATATGAGGTCTAAATGTAAAAAAAGTAAAATTTAAAAGAGACTGTTTTTAATGTTTAGTTTAGTATTTTAGAAAACAAACACCATCTCCCATTATGCAGTCATCACAGTTTTCAGTTTGGCTGAAATTATTTCCAGTACATAGATGAGCTGTTCTGTACTTCACCAGCAGTGTCATTCCAGCATCCCTTAAAACTGTGGAGAAGAGCATCCTGGCTACTGCCGCTGACAAAAAACAAAGAGGGAAGAAAGAAGGGAAGAAGGAAAGAACAGGAGAATCGCTTGCAGATAAATACAGTGCAGGCCTAGGTCATTAATTCATCTACTAATGAAAACTCTCAGGACAGCGGGCCATATACATTGCTCCTCTCCACAAGCTGTAGCAGATGTGTCCCGCTGGCCCTAAAACTCCACTCCCGTGCACTTTAGAGATAATATTAGCATAGGAGGTAATATAAAGGCTGGTCTTTATTGGAGGCCTCCAGAGGCAGATATGGAAAATGCCCACCCCCGCACAGGGTGAAAACAGTTTTACAAGTTTAGCAAATTAGCATAACTGACAAATATCCCCATTCAGAGACAAAAGAGGTGAGGTCGTTCCCCCCTGCTTCAACTCTTTTCTAAATCCTCCCCTCTTAGATAGGAACTAAACTTTGGTTATGAAAACATGTCTCAAAGAGCTGGTTTCAACCTTGGCTGCCAAGAAGAACCAAGATAGGATAAGGGCCTTGGACCCCCATCTTGGAGCCTCTGGAATGTGTTTTGTCTTTCTGCCTGTTTTGTCTTTCTGGGGTAGGGAAAAGGTAGGGAAAAGCACTGGGGCTAACTACAAATACAATAATGGGCTACACAGGTGCAAATATATGTGTGAAAATATAGAGCATATATAAAAGCAAAAAAGGCAAAAAATCAATTCAGAATCACCAGAAATAGACCTTAAAATTCATAGTTTTTCTAGAGCTGTAACTCACACAGCCTGATGTTTTGTGCATTGTGATACACTGTGAGCTCAGACTAATTCCAAACATTCTTAAATTCTTGACTCTCTGTAGATTTTTAGAATCTAATAGACAGGGATTTCCCCCAGCTGAGCACACAGTCCCTCTCCTCTACCTGTCCAGCCTTGCAAGACGTCAATCATTTAAGACATGCAGTCACTAGTCAGAGCTGATCTAAACCAGCCAAGCAGTTCAGGGGAGATTAAAGTGCACAGACATAAACAGAACAATGTGCAGTTTTATGTTACACTTTACCTCATTAAAATCCTCCTTGAAGGGATCTATTTCCCATGCCTTCCCTAGAGCTTTCCATGTGCCTGACCTTGTGCAAAACAAGTGACACATGCAGACCCAATTCAAAACTTATCATGGGGCTGTTTTTAGAGTGAATTACAAAACTAAGATGACTAATGGGGTCTTGATAGGTCTGATGTGAAAGGGATGTAAGCTTTCTAGATTGGTTTAACATGAAGCTACCTCTGTAGGCAGTGCAACTCTTTCTGCAGAAACCATGCTAAAGAACCAATAACTTGTTTATTGAGTGGAAGCTAGCAAATAGATGAGCAGTTAGTCATTCAACTTCAAATCTCATCAAAATGGTGCTTGTACTGTGAATAATTAAAATCCTGCAAAAGAGAACTGAATTCTGTTAATTGGAGGTGGAGTTCTTCATGTTTTTTAAGATCTACAATGTAGCTGTTACAATTCAAATACTTACAAAATTTGTAAGATGTTTAAATGATTGTAGGTAAATGAAAAAACCCTGTCTGAGTGGACTTAAACAAAAAAAAAAAAAACAACAGATAAGACCCAATCTTAACAGTGCTGAATACTTAAGTGAGGAAATTCTTTATTCTCCCACAGGATTCCTCTGCAAGGTCAAGAATTTCTCCGCATGTACCTCCAAAGGATGAAAAATAGCAATCTTTCTCTCTAACAAAGCATATTGCAAATAAAATACTTCAAAAGAGTGCTCTGTAACTGTGGTAGGAAAGGCCCTATAATCCTGCAGACAGGATAACAACAGCAGGCATTCAAAATAGAATAAACTGGTTTGTATAGGTCAGTTCTTGAGGATGGCACTGCTCTGACAGTGATGTTGCACACAGAATACTAAATGGCAGAAGGATATATAAATGTAGCTCAGGATCGACCTTTTCACTCTGCAAAAAATATTTCTCTTCTCTTTTTCAAAACACACCATAATTTTTTCATATAAAACACTGTAATAAAAAATGCATCCTGAAAAACATCTCATGGTTCTTAAGGAGTTTATGCAAACAAGTTAACTGTTAGGTTGCTAATAGAAGGGTTTTCAGAAGGGAAATTATCAATAACTTTAATTATTAAAATAAATGTTTATACCCTATTTTTAAAAGAAAACCATGCCACAGTATATTGGGAAAATTATGAATTATATTTGATTCAGTATAGTTGTTCAAATAATAATCCGTATGGTAACAGCATAGAGTATCTTACTTCGTTTGTTGTCTATTCTCTTGCTCCTTCTCCTCTGATTAGCTTCTGCATACTCATTTAAAATTATTTCTTGCCATATGATAGTTTCTAGATCCTGGTTGTCTTCAGAATTAGATTTCTGAATTTTACTGACAAGAGATTTGCTTAGAATCAACAAAAATATTCTCTATATAAATCAATGTTTACAACAGAGCTAAGAATATCAATGCATTTGATTTCAAAATTAACTCTGTAATAGCAAGCATGCACATAGACTAACTTAGGTAGTACTAGATAAGGAGTAAATCAGGAGAGAAACTAACTCCCAGATCTTTAAAGAACAGGTAAAACCTTTACCTTTGATCATTTAAAGTCATTCACATGACAAATGAGTACTCCACATGCATCATATCTATTACAGCAATATATTAAAAAAAATAATTTAAGAATTATTATGCATAAATTTCTCATACTCAAAATACTTAGATTTGTTTCTTGTTATACTGCCACTACAAGCCATTCCCTGCTGTCTCTTCTAGTACTTGGTGATGAGAGGAAACAATCTCTGTACTTTCCTGAGGAGATCTTGCTTACCTTGATGTCGTTTGGGCTGTTTCTGCACACAGTGGAGACTCCACTGAATGTGTATGTCCCTCATGAGTTTGCTTTTCACTAAAGGTGGCATCCGAGTAAACTGAAATTACTTCTTTCTCTCTCTGCTGACCACCCACAGGCTGTGGCAAAAAAAAAGAAATATCAGAAGCAACTGGTACGCGTGAAGTTAAAAGGCTGTATATAAAAGAGCTCCACAAACACTCTTCTTTAAATTGTATGTGTGCTCACAGAGAAATGAGGGGTTGCTTAAGCGAATAACTGGAATTCTACAGATATGAAAGACAGACTCTGCCATAGGAGTGGCAATCCTGAAGTAGTATGACATGCAATGTGCTCCTGGCAGAATTAGCCAAGAGAATTAGGCTACTTAGACTCACAACTTAAAACATAAATCTAGGCTGGATGACAGCAAACAAAGCTGCTCTATCTGAAAGTTATTTGATTGGACATTTGAAATGACAGCAGATTCATTTCAGTTTCCTACGGACATGAGCTCCTGTCCTAAAAACTAAGATGATGCTTGAGACGTATTAAGATAGCCCATCCCATGTCACTGTTGCAGAAGCCTAAAAACTTACACAAGGTGAGATCCATGTTTCACCTGAAGTTCAGTAACTCCCAGTTGAGCAGTTATTTCTAAAGACATACCATTCCTGAGCTACAGCCACTACAGATGAGATTCACTTCACTTACCTTCAACCTTCTAAAAGCCAGGCATGTAGATGACACTAGGCATCCTCATTACCCCACCACTTGTAAAGAGGAAGAGCTACTCCGAGATTACAGTGATTCACCTCATCCTAAATTGTGCAAAGGGGAACCTAAATGACTCGTATACCAGAGACTTACCTCTAATCCCACTCTAAAGACAGGTCACCACATGGAATTTAATTTGACTTACTTGAGTTTATTCACTGTTTTAGCCATATGAGTGTGACATGCTGCTATGTATCACTCAAGCTCTTGAAATCTGGGTACTCATTAGTTTATTACATAATTGAGTAATGCTGAAAACTTTTAGGACACACCCTCAGCACACATGCATAGAAATTCTTTCACAATGATGTGGGAGAACTGGTTAGTCCTTTCTTGGGATACAAATAGAAATGGAGAATATGCTGATTACTTTTTTTAATTGACGTATTTAGCAGAGAAGTTACTAAGGAAGGGAATTGCCTTCTTAGAAGTGGTCCCTCTGGGTCAAGAGACAATACATGTTAACATGGCATCTGGGGTTGTTTAGCCTGAGGAAAAGAAGTCTCAGCAGTGACCTTATTGCTCTACAACTACTTGAAGAGCTTGTAGTGAGGTGGGGGCTGGTCTCTTCTTCCAGGTAAAAAGCAATAGGACAAGGTGAAGTGGCCTCTAATTGTGCCAGAGAAGGTTTAGATTGGGTACGATGAACAACTTTTTCACTGGAAGGGTGGCCAGGCACTGGAACAGGCTGACTAGGGAAGTGGTGGAATCACCATCCCTGGAACTGTTCAAAAGACATGTGGATGTGGCACTTGGGGACATGGTTTAGTGGTAAACACGGCGGTTCGTGGTTGGACAATTGGACTTGATGATCCCAGAGGTCTTTTCCAACCTTAATGATCCTATGGCAGCTGCGGAAAATCAAATATATTA
Source organism: Pachycephala philippinensis (assembly GCA_013397055.1). Classification (NCBI taxonomy): domain Eukaryota; kingdom Metazoa; phylum Chordata; class Aves; order Passeriformes; genus Pachycephala; species Pachycephala philippinensis. The sequence continues at coordinate 219,939 of VWZT01014708.1, forward strand.
GCTTAGAAAACTATCATGGCAATACTTTCCTTGGATCTACATGTGCGATGGGAGCAGGGTTAGAGAAGGAGAGGAAAATATTTCAAAGGAAAAAACCCACAGTTGCTTTGTAAGAGACCATATACTAAAATATATGGGATATTCAGCAGCCTGATTGCATCAACAACTCAGTACAGTCTCTCCTCTTTTGGATACTTGTTTCATCACAAAAAATACTCTGAAGAAGGAAGGGTGAGAAAAGACCAAGGTGAACAATACACTGTTAAATTCAACAGTTACTAACACATTAACTGGGATTTTTTTTCTCAGACAATTGTCTCCTTACTTTCTGCCTTCCAGAACACCAGATAACGGCACAAAGAAAAGTTAAAGTTGATTATTATTTGACAAGAAGTTAGATATCTCCATTTCCACAAGACTCTGCTTCACAATTTTAACAGCAATTTTGAGTAAATCTATACAATAACCTTCACACAGCTGTGCTACAAATTTCAGAAATCAATACTTCACTAAAAGAGCTTTGTAAAGTGCTATGGTTCTGAGACACTTGGCCTACAGACCTTTCAGCACCTTCAAATTAGCCATCTTTGTGGCACATTTAATTACATACTAATATATTCAGTTAATACTACTAGGAAAAGACAGAATTAACTTGCAGTTTTTGGATGCTTTATGCCATTGTGGGGAAGTAAAGCAGTTGTAAAACCACCTTAAATAACCAGCTTTACATGACTGATCACTGATTTGCAGCTCCAGATTATTCAAAGACAATACAGAGCAGAGAATCAGGTTACAGGTTTACAAGAGATGCTTAATATACTCTGCAGCATAAACCTACGTCTCCTATCTGTCCTTCTCTTTCCCTTATTATAATCTAAACAGGAAGAGATTATGGCTTTCCTTTCATGCTCCTCTCCGTATTTTTGCATTGGTGTTACTGAATAGAAATTAGGTGTTCTGTTACAGAACACCGTCACAGCACACAAAGTATCAAGAAGGATCACATGCTGTATCCATACATACTGGCTTCTTTAGGGGAGGACTGGCATATAAACACACGCCTCAGTTTTTTCAGTATGTCTCGCATAGGCAGAACTAAGCACAATAAATACACTTCTAAATAGATGTGTAAAAAAGCGCCATTGAATAATCTTCCTAGTCTACAGGAGAGACATAGATGTAGTCTATTTTGTAATACTTGCAAAGCATTTGCATGTTACAGCAGTAAGAATTATGACAAAAGAAAACGGCACACTATTGCCTGGATCAAAAACAGAACAGGATGCAGTAGGAACCTGGAGCTGGAATTGGCTGGTTTAGGCTGGTATGCTACAATGAAATAACAGAATAGTGCTTTGGAGAGAACATTAAGATGTACAAGGGGTCCAGGAGTTTTTAAAAATCCCATGATGATTCTAGGTTTCCACATCAGTCAATAAATTAACTTTACTAGGATTTCCCATCCCAGCAAGCTCAGCTATTTTCATAACATGAATACATCCAAACAGGAAATACAGTACCGGACTTTTAAAACAAAAACAACTGAAATTATTTAAACATGCAAATTACTGATGCTAGTTTATTCTTTACTAAGATTCCATCTTCAAGTAACTTGGCTACTTTATATAATACATTATGGCAAACATAAAATTTCAAATATGAATTAAACTGTGGGCATACTTGCTCATTTGTTGTGCTCTGCAAGTTAGATCCTGTGAAGGCATTTATTTCTTCCATCTGATTTGTAGCAAGTTGAGGCTCCATCACGTTTGTTATTTGCGTACAGTCATCATCTAGCTGCAGAACACTGGGTTCTGAATTTACCTGCTCTTCCTTGGCACTAAGCTGTCTCTCATTTGGCACTTCAGGAGTGGCAGCTTGTACCATTGATCCTGACAAGGCATTCAGAGGTGCCACAAGCTCCACTGGCAGGGCATCACTCCTCTCAGCTGCTGATGGATCGATGGAATAGTCATGACCCTGACATTCTAACTTGTCAGGCAATGGGTTTTTAACTTTAAGACTCTCAGAATCACTAGGGTATCTCAACAAATCACTGATGTCAACTTCACTAGTCTCTATACTCTGTTCAGTGAATACGTCCATGAAAATCTTCCCTGGGGATGAGAGTGAAAGATCTGTATCATTATTAAGGGAATGCTCTCTTACTGTGTTGTCTGTGTCAATAACGGTCATGCAGGTTCTGCGGCAATTATCTAAAACATGTGGAAATGTATCTTCTGGTGTCTGTTCCTTTAGACCTGTTACTATGTCTTCGACAGGAGCATCTAGACAGAGGCTTATTTCTGGAAAACAATCTTCATTACTTAGTTTTTGTGATATCTAAAAATTAAATAAAAAAAGGTTTACAAAAAGGAATGGAGCAACTCTTTCAAAAAAGCATTAACTAACATTCACTTTAGAAGTCATCTCTCTGTATATGTATGTACATTTTATTATCAATTTTTGCAAAATCTACAATACTCAAAGCCTTTCTTCATACAATCTATTAGAGTTAGACTGAGCTCTCTGTTTCAAAAGAAGTTTCACCTTCAGCTTTTGACTCCTATACCAGTGAAAATTCAGAGCAAAAGAGACTAAATCTGTTTTAGTCAAAGATATTACACCATTGTCAATAACCTGAGGGTGTTATAAGGCTTTAGAAGAAAGTAATTAAAAATTTCTGTCACATGGAAATAATGAAAGTGAACATAGTCACAATAACTTAAAATACCTTGTTAGTAAAACACAACATAGGAGTTTTGATTATGTGTTTATGTGGATCCAATATAGGTATGGAGGATTTGTGTCTCACAAACTTCAGTTCAGAACCTGAGGATTTTGAGAAGATTTCATGGTGTGGTTTCCACTGAGTACAGAACACAAAATCATAATTGCTCTTGGAAAAGTAATATTGCTACTGTTTTTCTAACCCCTTTGAGCTACATTCAACAGAAGCACCCATTCTTACGCGAAGAAATAGCTTTCCCATTTTTTTACCTATCCCTGCTTTAAATGCTCTGCAGAAAAAAACGTATGATGCCTCGACAGACCTAAACCATATTTTTTTCTATATAACATTTGTATATAATAGTGCTCGTACTTAGTAATAGTGGATCTGAGAAAATCTCTTTCAATGCATTTTTAGGGTCTTGCTGCCAGCAAGTGGCAATGCTGGGCAATGCAAGAAACCTTTAACCACTGGTGACATGATTTAGATAAAGCTCACACACAGTAAGGCAGAAAGGGAGAAATCTGACAGCATAGACTCACGTTCAGTTTGCAAGCCAGTATAAATCCCTGATTCTTTGTTGAAAAATTATTCCTCCGCCGGCTATTTCCTATCTTTTACATGTGCGTCGAATTGTTTCTAAGTACTGATTACTTCTTACTTTGCTTTATTGAATTACACTTTATTTTTACACCACTTCTCTAATTCATCCAGACCTTAAACAACTGGGGAAAAAAAAAACCTCCACTGGTGTAACTTTCTCTGCTTGAAGAACTATGGTATAAACAGCACGTATACATATTACAAATTTCCCAAAAAAAATGCTCAGTGCATTTGTTGAAGGGTGGGTGAAATTTTCCAAGATCCTAAAAACTCCAATGTCAACTGAAATTCAACCCTTAAATGCGACTTGTTCACAAAACTCCAGACACAGTAGTCCAGGTGGGGTCTCACAAGAGCAGAGCAGAGAGTCCACCAGGATTCCAAAGTCCTTCTCTGGCAGAGCTATTTTCCTGTCAGCTAGTCCCCAGCTGTACTGGTGCCTGAGGTTATTTCTCCCCAGATGCAGAACTTGGGATTTCCCCTTGATAAATTTCACAAGATTCCTGTCCACGCAGTTTTCCAATCTGTTCAGGTCCCTATGGATGATGATACACAACTATCCAGTCTATCAGTCATTCCTCCCAGTACCATCTCTGAACTTGCTGAGGGTGCAGTCTTTTCCATTTTCCAGGCCACTAATGAAGATATTGAACAGTACTGGCCCCACTATTGACAGACTAACCACAACAGAAATCAGTGCTCTTACATCATCAAAACCAAGAAAACTCAGCAAGACTAACTGTGTGGTGTCAGAATTCTATACATAGATAATCTAATTTATAGATTTATTTTGTATTTTCAAGGATACAAAAAACTAAGATAATCAGTGACTCACTGCTGGTTGTCAAGGTGTCTGTCTGTCCTGACCTTGCTTCAAATCAGTACATGAAAGCTTGTGACAGCCATTGGTTCATCTCACTAAAGATCCTTCTGCAGGACTCAGATCTTGCTAGTGCCAACATCAGCCAATATCCAAAAAGTAAAATTCACTGCAGTGATTATTTCCAGCCTTCTTACTCCATGCTTCTAAAATGTCCTCCCTGGAGATACTCCCAATGCATTCAATCTGCCTATTCTCCAGAAGCTATTAATAATAGGCAATCTCTGTTTCAAGGCATTTAGAGTTTGTCCTATTGCCCTAATTCTGCACAATGAGAATGTTTCACTTAATAAACTCGTAGTTTTATATTAATAGTTGTATATCTTTCAGAAAATAATATCCTAGGAGATTTAATTTTTTCCCTTTGTTCTGAGATGGAATACTTGACCCTGTCATTGCTTGTACTTGGTGGAAGACATGAACAATAAGGACATTAGAACAGAACCGCATTTTACTCTGATAAGGACAGCAGAATAGAACAGCACAGCCTTGGAGAAATAGATGAAGGATGTAACTTAGGCAAACAGAAGCCATGCAAAATGCAAGCAGGATGCCAGCTCAGCTCTGCAAGGCTGACAAAGTAGAAGTTATGCAAAACAATGATAATGTGCTTACTCAAAAGCAGGGGTCAAGGAACAGGCATCTAAAAAGGACACGGGACATTGAAAACCACCAAGGAAGACCCCAAGGAACCATACAAGGACTTCTGATAAGGGGTGCAACTATATAAAATAAAGTAATAGATAAACATCAAGTAAGGGGGGATAGCTAATGAATGTGTGATCAGTATGTATGATAAACACTCTGTTCACCGGACGCTCAGGGCACTCAATTGGAGGAAGGATTCTCCAAGTGACCACTACTGCAGTAAAGAATGCCTGCACTCTAATACTCAAAACTGTGTTAGAAAGCTCCTGTCTGGCCCATTTCGGTATCAATATTGGTCTTAAATCTGCCTTTGGTGAATTCTACCAAGTACTGCTTTTTCCCTGACATAAACCTCAACCAGGATCCTTGAAAAAACGCCAACTAAAATCAATTTATATAGATTCCTAACTTTTTATTTGTAGGTACAAATCAATGGGACTAGATGGAACAGTCATAATGACATGATATCCACATTAAGCAGAGTCTTTCATAGCAGAAACTCTGCTACTACCTATTTCTGGCCACAAGTAAGACTATCCTAAACAAAAGGACAGTTACAGACAACCTGTTCCTTCTCAGATACCTTCCAAATGCAATTCCTGTCTCACAGCTTTCATTGGTGGGAAACATTTGAAGCTACTAAGTGTCTTCATTACTTTAGCTTAAGTAACAGTCCTTATAGATTCTGTCTCATGATGATGTCTTTCCCACCTCACTGTCACTGCTGTGCTTCTACCCTTGTGTTCCACAAGCTTAGCAACTACAGTTCTTACTGAAAAAACAGAAAATAAAGCTTAGCTTTAAAGCCGTTTTCACCTAATGTGCTCAGTGTCAGTGTCAACAACTATGTGCTTGCTTACCTTTTCTTCTGAATCTTTCTGAAATCCATTCAATTTGATATCTAAATTGAGGAGAGTAGACAAATATTTCAGTTTTACTTTCCACTTCCAAAAGTTCTCATCACCTCTAAAAAAACTGGCATCATTTCCTAATTAAGGCTTAAGTTTCAAACCTTAAAAATTACTATAGGTATATTCCCTAAGTGGAACTGATAACAAAATGTCTAGTTAGGCTCTGTTAGTCACCAAATTATATCCCAGAGCTATTTTGTCACATTTCTTCACTGTGGTTTAGAGTTCTGTGTTTCCAAAGACTATCAGCAGGTGGAATTGCCACCCATTTCACACTATGAGACCTATCCTCTGCCCTCTAATTACAGTGCAGTTAGACAATACTGCTAAAACAATCCAATAGCTTCCTGCCTCTGGATAGGGATGATCCCAGACCCCTGCTCTCATCACCCTGTTTCATTCATGTCACTTCCTGGCAATTTCCTAATCAGAAATAAAGTGAATGTTTTTCTGTTGGATTACCAAAAATAAGCTCAAGTGGAAGACGGCAAAACAGATGGGCAGTCCTGCACGTCTGGGAACACTGAGGAATGGAGGTACAGCTTAAGTAGCAGCACATGACATACAGGTCTGGGCAATAGTAGCATTTTTGTTTCTCTTTTCTTACAGATGCCTCTGACTCTTGGATATGCTAGAAAGAAGCAAGTAGGAAGCTTCTATGACCTGTTTACCTCACACATCCATAAGGCATTTAAGCTCCATGTGGCCTGTAACCTATGTCAGAAAATTCCACAGCAATGAAATAATTTTAAATCGGATATATACCACTGGCTTGAGAAAACAGTTATTTCTTCAAACAATTCTAACAGAATACTTTACAAAAACAGAACTTGCAGTCCATGACTACAAAAAGTGGACAACTGTCATAAAAAACATATATAGTCAAATTCTATGTAAACCTACATGGATACTCATCTTCAGCTTCTCAGATTATTTTCTCAAACAATTTTGCCACATCTAGAGCAACTCCTAGTTTTGTACTAATACAACATACCTACAGAATTATTCTGCTGTTCTTCTGCTGCAGAATTTAATGAAAAACCAGGCTTAGAAATACTTTCAGTAGGTGATGAATGGTTTATCCAACCCCTAGAATTAAGAAATACAATAAAAAAGTTCTTAAGGAACAGTAATTTGCTCATCTCACAAAAATTGTTACAGTACTTCGAGTTGGCCACTATCTGTGGAAACAGCTGCAGTTATTTTAGAGGAACGCTTTTCTTTACAAGGACACGCAATAGATAAGACTTCTGGATTTCCTATGTGAAGCCAGCTATGTTTGCGCATTTGTTCTCTAAGTGAAAAAAATGGCCTTTTCTATTCTTAATTACTTCTTTCTATATTTCTGTTATAAATCTATCTTCTACTGAAATCTTTCCATAGTTTCCAGGGACAAAAGGCCTAATATTATTTATAACAAGTTTTTGATTATTTATCTAACAGAACATCAAGTTCTGCTACTCTTGTTGGTTATGGTCTTAAACCATTTAAGGTAGTATCATCAGCAAAAATAAATCCAAATACAGCTTGATCCATATTGGACACTGAACTACTGCCGACATAAATATAGATCCTTGACTAAGAAAACAAGAAAAGTGTTTCTCAATAGAACACTGGGAATAAAATAACATACAAAAGTATATTGTATATATATAACAGAATTATTTAATTACATTATGCCAGACTGGAATTCCTGTGTGATCTATTATACTTACTTCAGTAGAGACTGAGACTGGTCAGATGTGTATGCTGCTTGAAGTACCTGAAAGAAAAAAAAAAAAGACAAGTTAGTAAACAAATTACTTACTTATTTGTTTTCTCAGTTTTATTGTAGGCTTATCTTCTTCCTTCTGTAATTTAGCTGGGAAATGGAAGTCTTAATCCAATCATTGCATACATTACTACTAAAATACAAAAGCACTCTGCTTAAATCTTTTTTTTAACTTGTATTATTTGACAAAAATGTTGAAAAATAAATCAAGACTATAGAAAAAAACATTCATCCACAAAGAAAACAAAGTGTTGCAAGTAAGATATGATTGCTTCAAATTTAAGATGCTTTATACATCAAAGGACCAAAACACAAGGTATTTTAATTTCAACTCACAGTTTTAATCTTTTCTTGTAACAATTACGTTTTTTCATTAAATAAGACAGGGTGCTGTTCCGAAGACTGTGATGTTTAGTATGCTGCTGTCAATATCCCTGTAAATATCATATTTAAGGAACTTCAAGACTTGCACATCAGCCAGTTCTGAGTGGCAGGGCTGCCACAAGCCAACACAGGAAAGAGCAGGTGGGTGAGGAGAGAACTGATGTCACAGCAGGAGCCAAATTCCAACCCTTTATTACAAAGACCTTGGATCTGCTTTTTGTGCCTTTGCCAATAATGCAGAGATCTCCTTCACTATGGAAAAAGGAGCTGGTATACAAAGTCTAAGGCAAACTAGGAATGATTAAGATAGTCATGTGAACTGCAGAATGGTTCTCTCACCAAAGAGCTAAGACTGGGTTTTACTGGCGAACTATCCAGACACTGGCTGCAATTTTAAACAAATCATTGACTTACGGTGGACAACATTAACAGCACTAGAAGACTGTGAGAAAGAACACGTTGGTGTGGACACTAAGTGACAACTTCTCTGGCTTACACAAGGTACTAGCCACACAGTAAGAACAAACATCTTAACAGTGGCTTCAGGAGCAACACGTGAAGATTGCCCAGTAGCAAGGACTGCTAACAGGCTCCCTGGAACAGAACAGATTCTTTAGTTTGTGCAACAATTATTGACTGACGTAATTCCAAAACATGGCAATGAGATAGTTCGCAGAAAGTTATTTATTTTGCTTAAATAGACCCTTCAGGCAAGTCAGCCTAAATATTTACACAGAACATTATCCAGAGACCCAGCAAGGTCAGAAGAATAACAGAACAACTCCTAAACCTCTGTACCTGGCTAACATTGCTCAGATAGATGCTTTAAAATCTTAGTAAATGACCATTATAACTCAGAAGAAGATGTTTTGTCTCCAAAAAAATTAGGTTCTAAGCAAATCAGTATACTTCTCTCCAGTTCAGAGATCTTCTCAAACTATATACATTACACAAACAGTATTTTTGGCCACCGACTGAAGTAGTGGGAACAGACTTTTGTCCTGCCCTCATTTTTGGTGAAGAAATTCCTGCAAAATCTCAATAATTTTTCTTACTTGAAAACTTACCTACGCAGACAACTATATGAGGGGATTCTGGATGTTTTCCAAGAAAAGACTAATGCTTAAAAGCTGTTAGGTTTTACCTAACAACTTTTGGTGCACTTCATCAAACAGTGTAAGAAAAAAAAGTATAAAAAAGGGGAGAGCACAGACTTAACAATCATTACACCTGTCCGAACAAGCCATGGAATAGCATGTTAACAGATAATGAAAATGACTTGTTGAAAAGAACCTGGATCCTACAAAATCTGTATATATGTCTACTGCATCCCTGGTAGAGGAAGATTCTTAATTACAATTTCTTACATGATGGAATCGAAGATAGGACTGCATATCCTAAGTCTCCCCCAATCCATCTGAAGTACAAAGAAAGCTAAGACTCTCTGGAACAACTGGAACAGATGTTACATTTCCTGAAAACATTCACAGCCATCCACTCTGCATGAACACCATATCACAACACATTTACATGCTTTATTCATATATGATCATTTCTGAGGACACAGCAGAAGGAAAGCTTCATAGAAAGTACATTCTATGTTGGCTTTGAAGTGGTTCAAGAGCCACATTGGTGCAATGCACACATGTGGGTATCAAAGACAACAGGCCAAGACCATTCCTTAGTGTATTCAGTAAAAACTTAAAAACTTATACTGTCCCCAAGCTGTACATGAACAAGCTGCCAGTGTCTTGTTATACAGCTCTCACCAAAACAAAAAGTACTAAGAATTACCCAAACTATTTGGTGAAAAGTACTAGGTTTCTTTTCCTTTCTGACTTTTTCTTTAGTGGACTGGGCATTTGTCCTTAGATTTGGGATTGGCTAATCTGGTGAGAATCCTGAAGCCAAAGACTAAGGTTAAGAAGCAGCCTAGTTAGATCATCTCCCAGAGGGGAAAGGGAAAGAGCAAACATGCACTTCTCTCATTCCCTCCATCCTTAGAAAATAATAATAAACTTCAGTCAAGACAACCCTCAGTCATGCAAGGAGTGAAATAAAGTTATGGAGAAAAGTTTTTGAAGTAACAGTATCTTTTGGATTTTGTTCACTATTTCCCACACTGTCAGTTGAGACAAATTTATTTGCAATTCTAGAATGAGCTGTAAAAACATTCACTTCAGTAGAAAATGTGTCTTTTTTCAATGTACCTTTTGTCATGTAGGAGGCAGTCTCGCTCTTTTTGGAAAACCTCTCTTTTACTGGAATAAGGATACACATATTGTATCCTGGGCTTTGGACTGGTGAATCCAGTCTAAAGACAGTGTAACAGTCACAGTTAAAAGCAGAGAACCTGTCTGTCTCTAATTGTTTCATGACCCTGTCATATGCAGGTGGAAGGCTAATTGCTCAACTGAATAGAAGTTTATGGGCTAGCTACCAACCATGGTAAATACATTAAAAGATAGGCTAATTAGCAGATTAGGAAATGCAGAATTATCCATTGAGTAAAATAATTACCCCATCATCATGCACGCAGACATTTTATTCTATATGTTGGATAATTATCTCTTTCCTTTTGAAAGAAACAATTTATCAATCATAGGATCACAGCTAATCTCATAATGAGTAACCCAGGGTGTATTCTGGCACAGTCAACCCAGTTGATTATCCTTCAGCTCCTGAAGGGAACATATTAAAAAGTCTGTGCTCCACACCTTCTTCATCTTTGTCCTGGGCTTGTTCCTCAAATTTGAAAGGTTATAATCTCATGAAATACCAGAGAAGAGACTTCGATACATTCCTGCAGATTATGTGCTACATAGGTGACAAGATGAAATTCAATTCAGCTGTAAGCCACCAGATTCTTTTGCACATAATCAACGGGAGGCCCAGTGGGTTTATTAATAATTAATCATTAGATATGCTTAGAGAAGATATTATCATTACTGTACTTACTGGATTTATCTGTTCTTCCTTATGACAATATGCATGGTCACTAAATTTCTGTATAAAACAGATTTCTGGTGAAAAAGCTCCTAGAAAAAAAAACAAACAAAAAAATCCCCAGTAATTAAAATTTTGATTGTCTTAGTTTCTTTGCAATTTTCCATAATTCCATAACTTTTTACATAATTCAGTACCTGAGCTACATGCATCAAAACCTCTGATATGCAATGGATTTAAGTCACTAAACAGTCTATCGTACTAGATTTTGAAACTACATGAATGAAACAGAAATTAATAAAACCAGCCAGCAGTGGAAATTTATTTCACTTAGTGTTCCAGGACCCTCCCTGAATTTGCATTGGAGATTAAGTGTTTCCTCTTATTTTTTAAACTAACAACTGCTATTTCGGTAACCTACCTGATCCACATGACTAAAAATATACTTGTACCCCTGGATGGCACAGTTTCTTTAATGACTATACAAATGAAGACCTTCTTCCAAAAAAAAAAAAAAA
>VWZT01014712.1:1210-29333 GCA_013397055.1 Pachycephala philippinensis
AAAAAAAAAGCATTGTGATAGTAATGCTACTGAGGATTGCTGATTAAGAGTTTTCTTTGAAATAGATTTTAATTTAGATATCTAGAGGAGATTTTGTGAAATCCACTTGAAGTCTGATATCCATACCTCAGAAAAGAAGCAATTTTGCTGGAGCCTGAAATTGCAAAGATTTTCATTTCCATCCATTAGACAATAATGCTGTAATTTATCCTGTCATTCCAAATCTGCTTTAAAAGGTACAATCTTCACATGTAGCCCTTCTTTTTCTGTCAAAATTACCAGTGTGAAATTAGAAGGAAAAGTGTTGTCACGGTGACAATAGCTTGACATCTTACTGTACAGTGGTCTGGATAAGTGACTCAGCCTGAGTGAGCAACATGAGAGTAATGGAATACCTTGCCATGTTTGCACACTTGCATTGCTTATACAGCTCCAACGCATAAACAAACCATTTTACAGCAAGTTGCAAATTACAGTTGCAAGGACATTTTGCTTTCTAAAGAACTTCCTCACCAAGAGTGTAACAGAAGGGGAATAACGCTCAAGTCACAACTCTTCTGGTGATGTGTAACTGAAGCAGTCCATACACACTTGAGCCCTCATTCTGGGCACAGCTGTAAGTTGTATTCTCCCAAGCATCTCATCTGACATCAGGTTTCCAGTATCTCAGTCCTCCTTCTCTAGGCTGAATGATGTCAGGTGCTGCAAATCGATCCTTAAAGATGTACAGACAGACATGGCAGTGAGGACATTCCCTCTGTGAGAGAAGGAAACCTTGCAAAGGATGCTGTACTTCCAGGCAAGCCAAAACCAGCAGAGATATGGCTAAGCTCACTGGCACCTGGTAGAAGATGCAAAACCAGGACAATCCTACCAGCATCCATCAGAAAAGACCTGCTTGAGAAGAACAAAGCAAGGGAACCACTGCAAGGGGACTTTACCACTACTGCAGTGTGTCTGACAATTTGCTTACCAACCTTGTCTTATGGTTTCACCCTGGGTGATAAACGTGAAGTTCAAGGTACAGACACATCCATCACTGGTGGCACCCGAAACTATCAGTGAGGGACCACTGGAAATATGGCTGATAACCAGCTTCTGCTCTCTTCCTGCCTTCCACAGAAGGAGAAGGAGGAAAATAGTGTAGAACAAGGATACCTAATTTTATAGTGTGGCTTTAGGCCCAGATTCATTCAGTCTGTCTAGGTGTTTAATGAAGCCACTAAATCTCCCTAGCTTTCCTCTGGAGTCAATACAGGACAACAATGGGCAGAAATACCTGCTATATTAAAGGCGTACCCAAGGGCAACAAGATGCCCACTGTCAGTGTCTTGGGCAAGTAGGAACTGATTGGGCCAAAACCCCTAACTCCTTACTTCAAGAAAGTAATACTCTCTATTCAGTTTATTAATCAGTGATCTACACAGTCATGAATTTAAGCACATTCTTCAGGCTTTCTTCAACTCAGAAACAGCTAAAAAAGACATGAAACAGTTTACTAATATTATGAGTATTTCAGCTACATCTCTGGGATGGACACAGTTTAAGGTTACTGGAAAGACAAAGGAACATTTTGTGCATTTGCACGTACAATTCAATTAAATGTGCCTCTATCAAATTGTGTTTCTTACTATGAAAACCTTGAATTTTATATTTGTGTTTCCAATTAGACTTTGTCTAATATGTGTTCTCCTATTTCAATAAACTAAATTTCCACTTCAATTATTACAATTTTAGAAGTAGGGCATTTGGCCATAAACTTAATAGTAAATTCATTATGATTTATACATTAAGCAGAATACATGAGTAGTGTTTCAGAATCATGTGTGTTTGTTATGTGTAATACATAAACAGATCAGAATATCTCAGAACCCAACGGAACATTCAATGCAAAATATGTCCTGATAATATGATTTCTGTTCAAATAAATTCTGTGGGGAAAAGACTGTCTAAGCAGAATTACATCAAAAAGTCATTTCAGGAGAAAGAAAAAAAGCTTACTAAAACTATGCAATGCCACAACAGATACAGTCACCTGACACCTTAAAATTAGGAAAAACTCTAATTTCACAGCCTTGGGAACCATTCATACAAAAGAAAAAAAAAAAAAAAAACAACAGCTTCTCACATTTACTTTCTGGGAGCTGTGATTGGCAGTATTCTTGTGTAAAGTTAAAGTAACCTTGGAAATGTCTCTGGGTGTTAATTATTATAAAGAGCAACTGCAAAAAAAAAGAAAAAAAAAGACAAAGAAGTGTAAGCACATATTTCTTTAAGAAAGGTGTCCTTGATCTTTTTGCTTCAGCTGAATTTCATATGAACTTCCTTCTAGATTTTCTTTGCACTTGACAAAGTGGAAAATTATCCTTTTTGACCTCCATTGTAGGTACTTTTAAAGGAGATAAAAGAGTTTTGACAATATGGCTGCTCATTCTCCCAAATTGTAGCACTTCCTTCCACTGGTCCTGCTACACCCCTGTGAGGAGGTGCAGGGGTTAGGCTCATGCAACATTGCCATCTGGTGATGAAGTGCTTTCATTACTCTGTGAGCATGTTAGTGCTTTACAAGAAGAAAACTGGACAAGATGGCTGCTTTTCTCACCTATGACTGACCACCTCTGAATCTCAGTAGGCAAGATAAGGGATTACAGAAAAATGGGCAATGTCCCTATAAAAAGGTATTTTCTTGTATATGCTTCTTCTCATCCACTACAAGAAATTGCTCTGTGTTCTCACGCTGTGAGAAGCTCCAGCTGCATCTGTTGCATTGTGCATACAAGTAAACAGTGGAAAAAGTTCTGCTGGTTTTAAACCAATAAACACAATTTTCATTAGTGCTTTAGTGACATAGGGAAGAATGGAAAAGAGAAAGCACTATCATAAGAATCAGAACGCCAGTCAAAAAAAAAAACAAAAAAAGCAATTGTTCTTATTGCCCTAGAATGATTGCTAGAGACCTGAAAAGCAAGAAATTGCTTGCTTTTTGTTTTTGTTTTAATCCCAAAAGAATCAATGTTGGTAAAAGTCATAACCTGACATTATTAGGCCACTGTACAGAAAAATAAAAATGTAACATTAACTTTTTTGCCTCTACATAAGTCACTAGAAATGAGTGTCAATAATCCATATCAACAGCTTGTCAAGCCTGCAGCATCACTTGTTACATCCACTGAACAGTACACAAAAGTGATAACAAGTATGCAGATGTATGCATACAGCACAAAACTCCTTTTAAAAACAAGTGACAAAAATGTGTACAGTCATGCAAAAAAAGCATTTAAGTTTTAATTTCTGAGGTAAGATTAGGCTTTAGGTTCATGCCTGCCAGTGTCCCAATAAGACTGGAGCAATTCCAGCTAATTTTGATGGCAAGCCAGGATTCAGAAATAAAAAAAACTTGTGTAAATGAAAATCTTCTGAAGGAAAGACATAGCTTTTCTACCATTTATATGTTTTGTTTCTGGGCAGACAACCAGCTAGGATACCAACAGGCACTGGTTGTCATCACCCTACACCCTGAAAAGAGCAGGGGTGAATGTCGTGAAGGAGAGAGGAAAAATTGTGGTCAGGGTGAGCTTAGGAGAGACATTTGTAGCTTACTTCCAGCTGATCACAGGAATACAGGAATACAGGAAAGAAAGAACAATTTTTTACCAAATTCCAGCTAAGGAACAAGAGTCATGCCTGGAGAAATGAATCAGTTGAAGATGCAGAACTTTCTAATGATGGAAATGGAGAGCTTCTTTTATGGCCTGGTACAAAAAATCTATTTACACCAGCCAGTGTAAAAAAATCCTCCCTGGTGTACTTGTAAAGAGTACCTTAATTCACCGTTATTTAAAATCATATGAAAATGTATATACTGAAAAGCAAGTGGAGAACTTGCTGTGCACCCTCATGATGTAAAGACATCACAAGCAGACCTTAGCAGCTTGATATCTTGTGTCAGAGCTATGGGGAGTTTAAGTCAAGCCACTGCAGGGACATAAGGTGCTCTTGCTGCATTCTCATTTTATTGGTTTTAGAATTATACAATATGTAAGCATATTTAAAAAAGTAATTCAAAAGAATAAATTAAGGTCCAGAGGCCACAGGACTGATGCTGAGAACAAGCACACTGCTGCTACATATCAGGTTTGCCTGGGCCACAGAACACTAGACAGCCTGTGCAGTAAAACTAGGGGAAAAGTATTGTGAAAGGGAAGTTCCTCAAAAGATTTCTAGTCTCCATTCTGTGGGATGAAATACGGACCACATTAAGGCAATGCAGCAGCTTTCTCGTGAGCTGTAGGGCAGCTTTGCATACCACCAAACCTGAAGGGAAAGCATCTGTCTGCTGCTTTTTTGCCTTTGACGGCTATGGCAATAAGAGGATGCTTTTTCCTCATTTTAGGGCACAGGAAAAAGTGAGAAGACTCATGCTTGTTCTTTTCACTGCAACTGTAGGTCTTTGCTGATCTGGCCATATCTTGACCCTCTATCTACAGTAGCTTTTGTGTCCAGGCACCGCTGTTTCTCCTGAAAGCAGAGTCACTAACAGAAACTTCTGGAAAGTTATGTTAGTAAGTTAATTTCAGATGGAGACATTTCTGCTTTTTGATGAGCAGATCTAAATAGGGGAAATAAATACTGTAGATATAGTTCTCAATTCATTTTTATATACAATTATTCTATTTGTTCAGGCGTGTTCTGAATCAGTAATTTGTGGACTTAATCAAAAAGCTGGAAATGGGAAGAGCAAACTTTTTTGTGATGTTTGGAAGCAGTGTTACAGAGGGACTGACACAGGCACATGCCAGGCACAATACTTCTGCTTTTTTCTTCTCAGCTTTGTTCTCCCAGCTTAAAACCAAGAAAGGAAGGGGAATGACAATGGAAAAAATCCCAAGCAGTGTTCTGCATGAAAAAGTGGGGAAAAAAAAAAAAAAGAAAANAAAACCAACCAAAGGGGTGGGTATTTCTACTGGTTTTTCTTTTTTTTTAAATATGATGACATTAAGATTCTCAGGGAATTCTCTGAGTAAAGATTTCCTTTAAAAGTCAATACATCTCAGGTACAGATCCCAGAGGAAGTGACATTTCATCTCATGTACAAGGTCACTAAAATCCTTTGAAAATAAATTATGAATGGGAGAGAGACTGATCATGTCAAATAGCAAAGTGTAGAGCAACGCCAAACAAAAGTCTTAGTTGCCTGAACATGTATACTTTTTATTCTCTTAAGGCAACACAAAGGCATTGCGCAGGGGGACCAGTGGGGCTCTGTAAGTGCTAGTGTTCCTTGTGCTAGTAGACGCCTTCCTGGAAGGAATGAAGATGTGTCTATTATGTCAATGTTACCCTTTAATTCTTAATCATAGATTTAATTTCCATAATTCCTGGATCCATGAAACATAATGGAAGGTGCTATGCACTGTCCTGCCACTCTCAGACAGGATAATGTCAGAAGAGCAGCAACACAACTGTTTAAATGACTCTGGAACAAGCTCTCTATTTCTTAATTCCTTTCATGACTTTACAGCCTACTGATACTCTGTTTAAGCATTTTGACATGGCTTTAGAAAAAGAGGAAACCATTAAAAAACAAACGTTCAAATAGACAATAATGCAGAAGCGAGCTTTTAAAAATGGCAGATCCACCTCACCAGGTGCAGGATCCAGCTTGAAATGACACTGTAAGGAGTGCAAGCAAGCATTTGAAAGGAACCTAATTAAGAAAACTGACTGGCACTTGGTCTCATTGCTGGTCTTTTGGTGTAGGGAGAAATCAATCTAGCACAGAAGACTTGACAGCTGTGTAACATAAAGGGCAAACTGCAAACTGGTGACTAGGTCCAGACTAAATTCTACATTATGCATTCAGAGAGGGCTCTGCCAGCATTAAATCAGAGAAACAGTCAAATACAGAGAGCCTTTGAACCCACAGAGTAGTTGACTTTAGCAGACCCTACACACAGCAATTTGACCTGTGTTTCACCTGTAAAAAGAGAAGCAAGCTGTTGCTTTTTGCATAGTGCAAAAATAAGTATATTCTTCTCCAAGGCACAGGATTTTTCATGGGAAAGCTGTGAGGGAACAGTGAATTTTATTCCTCCAAGATTTATTCTCAACCAGCAGAGGCATTCATGTGTACAGTAGTATGGAACTTTCTTACTTCCTTTCCATTCACTATTTATCTGTGTGCATTTGAAAATCCAAGAGATTATTTACCAAATAGTAAGTAAAAAGACACAGTCACATATGTGCATACAGAATAAATGCAAAAGCAACATAAAAATAAAGATGACTGGGTTCATATCAAATTATCTGTAAGAGAGTCACATCATAGGAGATGGGGTGGTAGCAAAGACACTTAAAAGAAACAAATACACAGGGTGATGAAAAAACAGGGGTTTTTAAAAAAGGAATTACAATTTTCTTAAAAATTTTAGCTTATGCCGAAGAAAAACCAAAAAAAAGACACCTACCATATACTTCTTCTATAGTTTCTTATACCACCTACTTAGAATAGAGCTTTAGAAAGCTTCGCAATATCTGGACAGGAATGTCCAGATATTAATTTGACCGTAAGGAAGGCACGTTGGTACAGAACATCACAGCTTCCACAAAACCTTGAACAGTTGCCACCCACATGCATAGAAATTTATTATTGCTAACCTAACAATATACCTGTACCAAGCTGGTACAATCAAAATAAGGCCCCTTATACTAGTGCCAATGAAAACTTTTGCAAAGCACACATTATGAGATTCATTAGAGATACAGAAAAAAATCTGATGCAGCAAATCAGCTAAAACTGAGAAAAAAAAGCTCAGCAGTATTTTGTTACAGAGTTTTTGATCTGAAAAACATAAAATTCCATCATTTTTTTGTCCTTATATTGCTACAAGTAGATGATGCAAAGTGCTGCTGAGAAGTTAGCAACTCTTTTTGTCCCACAGACTAAGGCTGCAGTTGCTAGGTCTCATGCTTTCATGTATAATGTGCTTAACACTAACACCGAAAGGTCCAAGTGAGATCTTTATTGTACCAGCACTCTAAAAATGTGGCAAACAGATACTTTCCTAAAAGCTTCTACTACCAATTAACAGAAAATAAGAAAAAAAAAATCAAATCTTCTTTATAGTCAGCAATTGAACTTACTAGCTATTGATGCCTCAAAAAAACCCAAGCCATTGAGTTTCATTCTGCATTACCATCCCCAATCATTTTGGGTCATCTTTGTTTAAAGGTGGCAGTCAGTCTCTGAATTGTGGGAATAAGAATTTAACATAGTCTTAAGGAAATCATTTCAGTGCTTGGTTCTAATGCATTTAAGTGTGTGTTCTTTATTTCTGGATACAGTTTTATTTCCAGACAGTTTTTGTGCTTTTGTTTCCTTTGGCTATCCAGACAGCACTAATTTTACCTCTCAAGGACTGGTTTGCCAGTCCAAGTCATGTGGTAGTCTGAAGGCTACCCCACGCAGTGTTCTGTGGCCCAGACAAATGCACAGGTCAATGGCACAGTGCGATTCAGCAAGTATGAGCCAGCTTGGGTGCAAGAGAAATGCAGCTACAGTCACAGACTCTGTTAAACTGCCCACGGAGGTGTATCAACACTACACCTAGCTCTGGGCACAACTCAGACACTGCCAGCTTCAGCAGAGGTGTGCATGTGGAAAGGGGATCTGTGCCTGTCACACTGCATGAGACAGCCACACCAGTTAAGAGACTCCCTTCTTTAACAAGGTGACAAGAGCTGTTCATCAAACTGCAGAAGAACCCAAATCCTTGGTCCAAAAAATTTAATCCACCATGATTTCTTGTTAATATCAGAACTCACCCAGACACATACACCAAGCAAGGTCATATCTGCATGTTTAATTCTGTAGCATGAAGGGGGTGGCAGAAGAAGAAACGTTTTGAAGCCTTTTTATTCTCTTGACTCTCAAGCACACCATTTTGCTATTAGTTACGGTAAAAATTGCTTTTTGTTTTGACCTCTGCCAAACGGGCAAGTCCCCCGCTTTACACGGACGTCTTACCACTCAGTCTCCTGTTTAGGGATGAGTTGCAGAAACGCTAACCAGCACCTAGTCCAAAAGATCAGAAGCCTTGATGAATTGTGAGATGCGTTTTAATCAAATAGGCTTTCACAAAGGGGCAGGCAGGAATCAGACAATGTGAAAAGCATTTCAAACATCTTCTGATAGAAAAATTTGCAGATCAATGACAGAGGACAAAAGCTGAACTTAAAAAGACTTTTGATCACATCCCTTAGAGTTTCTATTAGAAATGAACTTGATATAATAAATTTAAATTTAGACAGCCTGAAGAACAGAGGGATATAAATTTGAGGGTTTGAGTTCACTCATTAAGATGGTAAAAGCTGATTTGTAAAATTAAAAAATACACTTGGATTTTATGTTCTGAGGTGGTCAAAACCTGCACTTTTTAGGTCTGATCAAGATGAGCTTGAGAGGTCCAAAAGATGAAAAGGTGTGCAAAGGCAAGGATATGGATGCTAAAAAGCTTCAGCAGAGAAATTTTCAGCTCTCAGCAGCAGTTTGTGAGAGCTCTGTTCTTTCTCATGCGAAACTATGCAAAACATGATAAGGTTTTCTGTAAACAGACTTTGCTAATCTTGCACCTGCGTTTATAATTAGAATTGTTGTGATACCGACTAGAGAAATGAATGATGTGTGAATTGACCAATCACTCTGGTAGGTAGTTAGTTAGAGGTCCAATACCTCTTGCCATTTAAGAAAACACTAAAAGAACTAAACACATAAAAAACCGTCTTTTATTAATTAAATAATTCATTCCTTTCTGCTGACCACACTCGTGTCTCTGAGTCCTTCATTGCCCTCCAGCACCGCCGACAGTGACACAAGGACACCTCTATGCTACCATCTTTCTGTTCACCAAATTCTGACAGTTCAGGAGGCTAAAGCCACCCCCTTCACCAGTTTCTATCACTAGAACCAGCTTTCATAATTCCCTTGCCAGGAGCAATGCTGTCACACAAGAACAGAGTGTATTACCACCTGCACATTCAGGGTAGGCAGCCAGTTCTGGCAGATGCTGTACCCTGTACTGGGCATCAGTGCTACTCCAGGCCCCTGTCAGTAAGAAACTCAGTTTTCTCAGGTACAGCTGAATTCTAGGAGAGGCAGGACTACCATTGGATTATTCCATTTTCCTCATTTTTTCACTTAATCATGCTTCTTAAGAGGCCTTGGTTCTGCTGGATCAGGACTAATTCAGGTTCCACTTCAGGGAGTTTTCCAGGCTACTCAGCAATTCTTAGCATAAGGTTTGACCCCAGCCCTAGCTTCAGATGTTTGTACATCTTTGGCCCCAAAAACACAGTATACTATTTCTGCAAGTCTGATGTTACCTCACCCTTATGTTAAAGACCTAATCATTGAATTCATGTGTTAGTCAAGAACCTCAGTTTTCAATTTTATTTTAATGTTTTTAAGAATACGCATGCAGTCCTCAGGGTGGTGTGGGGAAAAAAAAGAAGAAAAAAAATGGCATGATTCCAGAAAGCTCAAATACCAAAAGAGGAAGACAATCACTAAAACCATTCAAGACTAAAACAGAGTGCAGTTTTAACTAATTCAAACTGACATAATGATTCCCAAGTTTGAAAGTCTATGTCATAGCTTTTGAAATTATTATATAAGCATATCTGTTTAATTTATAGACTGTAAAACACCATAGATTTAAAATGTTGTGGTGCTTTATTTGTGTTGAAAGGGTCTTTTGAGTCTAAGTATAAGATGCAAGACCAGAAGGGTGTTGTCTCCAGAGTATGGGCAGCCCTGGAGTATATCTTGGGACAGGAGTGAAACTGTGAAATGAAAGGAGAAAGAAACAGAGAAAGACAATTAATCTTTTCTTGTAAACATTGTTTTGACTTTTGAGTCATAAAAACCTGAGAGGAAACAGTGAAATTATCCTCTCAGAAGCCAAGAGGGAAAAAAATTCCTTGACTGTGAAACATGGACTGTTGTCTAGTTACTTCAACAACTATGCATGGGTAAGGCTACATAAAGTTGCAGAGTACATTTGGAATGAAAATATATGCACTGATATCTACATGGGACACAGAGCATTTGTTTATTCATAAAGTTAACTCTCTCTATTTGTCATGAGCAAGGCTTGATAAAATGATTTTCCTAAGAAACACTTTGCTGGGGAAATTATGACAGTTCCCATTCGAGTTTTCTTTAAACCCTTCAGAGAAACAGCAGTCAAAAAAATCATAATGCAATAAAAGATCTCATTCTTAAAACGGTGAAACCTTCTTCTAAAGCCAGCTGCCTGCTTTTCCTTGCTACCTATTTTTATAGCTTTTTCTTTGCAATATCTATATGCCTGCCTTGTGCTAGGCTGAACCTGAAAAAGGGAAAAAAACAAAAAAGAAGTTAGTAGAGATGAAAAGAAGAACATTTAGGAGCAGCTTACTGTGGGATATTGCCATGAATGTGAGAAAAGAAACTGGAGTTCTAGCATATTAGACAGCTTAGTTACATTCTTTAAGCATGAAAATGTTAAAAGCAAAAAAAGGATCAATAAAGTTGAGATATGAGATGGTGCTTTGTGAAGGACTCATCTCATTCCTTTTTCCCAACCACAAACTGTTGAGTCAGTCATACACCAGAAGGAAAACAGTTGAGTTACCTGCCCTGTTATATAAAGAATTTCCAGAGCTATTAAAATACCACAATGAATTGGAATTTTTGGACTATGAAGAAAAAAGCTGGCTATCATTGATTTGTTTTCCTTAAGGCAAAGTTTCTGGGGAAACTAACTGAAATATTATCCCCCTTTTCTTCTCAGCAGCTTCTCTTAGAACTTCAATAATCCCAAGTCTATGTGCAAGCAACAAACTCTCATGAGTGTGCAATCCTAAAGAGAAACAATTTCCAAGACCTACTTGAATCTTGCACATCCGATGTACACTCCAAAACAAGAATAATTGAAAGTATCAGCATCTTTTCTTGGGAAACACTCGAGGATGGATAAAAGAAATAACTTCGTTGTTTGTACATGTAGTTAATTGACTTTAGTCTTTACTTTTCAGCCTCTACTACCTAGTGTGAACCTCTTTGGCACTCCCTTGCCTGACCCAAAAGCACTTCACAGTACCTGCTCTTTTAAACAGCTTTTAACATTGTGTTTGATTAATGCCTTGGGTCCGACATATATAATTTTCTTGATTTTCTGCTAATTTAAACTCCTTGGTTCTTACTTCAAAATTAAAGAATATTCAACACATGCTACAATACTAGGACTAAATTTTACATCATTCTAAAACAAAGAAGAGGTCTCTTTCAACGCCTCTGTGACAGCTAAGTCCTGTTGACATTTTTAAGATCAGCAGCTTGGTATTTAGTAGTGAACTGAGCTTTCCTATGAGCCCAAAATAATCCACTTAATTTATTGAACCACTGCCCTTTGGGTGAAAACATTCAAAACCATTTAAAATTTTTATGGCTCTACTTATTATCTATGTTGTGTAATTTTATTTTTGTCCTCCTGTATTTTTGTTTTTCAGCTCAGTTAAATGTTCAGATGCATATTAAAACACTTTAAAAATTATGACCTTCTGGACTTACAGAATACAAACGTTTTCTATGGAGCTTTGAATATGCTCCCCATGCCAGCACTAAAATAGACAGGCCACCACATAGTGGCCGTAAGTATCTCAAAAGGGATTTCTTTGAATTACTTAACTATTTCACTTGACCTGCATTTACACTGTTTCTCTCCTCTCTGTGTCATTGAATAGAGGAATCTGCAGCTAGTTTGTTGGAAATGAAGGAGAGCCAGAAGTGCTGCATCCTTCTCCATATGGGGAGCTCTGAAGCAAACCAAGGTTGGATTGCACAGGCCCACCAACCTTGCCAAGCACATGTGGCCACCAACAGCAAGGACTGAATCTTGCTGGTAGCAGTATTTATATGGCTCAAGAGCCAAAGCTTGCCTAGCATGTCTTTGGAAGCAGATAGGTGAGGGTCTGCCAGACAGCAGTCCTCCTTCAGTACCAAGTGATAAAATGCATTTGTCCCTGGCAGGCTGACGCAGCCACTGTACAGGAGCTGCACAGCCCTCTGTCAGATCAGAGCCAGGATTGCTTCTGCTTGCAGAGACCATGCTACAACATCAGCTGGGATCTGCTCCTGCTCAGTTTTAGTCTGGTGTATTTACTGTTAACCTGCAGGGGAGCACTGAAAAACACCCCACACTTAACACACCCTGTGGGTACACACAAAACCATACAGCTGCTCTTGCCCAGGGAATCTGATCTCTGAATATGTTCTCTAAGTCCACACATGGCAGTCAACACACAGGAATACCCAGGAATGTTTTTGTAGTTATGGTACTGGTCATGGCAATGAATTTCATGTGCAGGATTCAATGTGGACTGCAGTGGACGTGGATTTGAACATGGTCCTCCATCTCCAGAGCTGGGTCTTACAAATATCTCACACGCCTTTATTCAGAACAACTAATACAGTGTCTTACTCAGTGACCGTGAATAGGTCAAAAAATAATTTATTTTCCTACTTCTAGCCCATTTTCATAGTGCTTTACAAAATGCAATACAAATTCTGGGGTTTTTTTCCACAGAAATGACTTTTTTTCACTTGACTTGTATATTGTTCTACTGTGAGCAGCTGTCACAAAGGAAAAAAGGAGAGAATTCTTCATTCCTAAATAACAAAAAACCATGAAATAAATAGCAAAGTGGTTAATTCTTCTGCAATGAAGTCAAGGTTTATCTTCCTGAGGACAATGGCTACATCCCAGAGCACTCTAGCTGGGACTCTGAAAATGGCTCTGGCTGCTTCTTTTCTGCTTCACAATTAGACATGTAATTACTCACTATAGAGAAAGGGACAAGGTGATCATCCAGATGAAAGTTCTCATCACTCGATGAAGTATCACAAGCTTTTCAATGGCTGTTTAAGAATTTTATACATAACAGAAAAGCTTCACTATACCTTTACCCCAAAATACACCATAGTAGATGTTCTAGATGGTGAACAGTACATAAGTTACACCACAGCTAGCTTGATACTATTAAGCAAGCTGGGAGAGGATCAACAGCTTGAAATGAGAACTCATCCCAGGCAACATTGACAGCCTACTATAAGTGGTGAGTTAGGCAACTCTTACCCTTCTTTTAGGCAGACAGGATCAAATTTCACATCCCTGGTCAGAATGCTACTGATTTTGTAAGACTGTCTCCCTCAAAGAATGTAGCGGACAGAAAATCACTGTAATGAATCTATCCCCAGTCACAGCTACCCAAAGATTCTGAGCATTATGAAACTACACCTCTGGCTTGAGGTTGCTGCCTTCCTCAAGGGTGGTTGATTGTGGAAACAGTGCAAACTTTTATATTTTATACAATGAAGTTTTACTGTTTACTGTTCATTTTAGGGGCCACTGTACTGGCCCGTAAAAGCTTAGTGACAGAATTCAGATCTCAGTGTAATATATTAACTTCACATCCCATTTCCATATCTGGTACATCAATGTTATTTCAAATAAGCAGACTTGGGGAAAAACCAACCAATCAACCAAACAATATAAAACTTTTCTATCCCACACCACCTTAATTCCTTCTTTTCATTCGTGTGAAAAAATATCAGAAGTAAGAATCCAGAGTTGGCTCAACAGCTGCAAATCTCTGTTCTACCCATTAAAATAGAACTTATTTCCAGGAATGTCATAGTCAAGGAGTGCAATTTTGCATGGACAAGATACCTGGTTTAAATTTGAAAAAATTCATTTTAACCACTGGTGGAACCTACAATAAAAACTGACTAGATTACAGCTAGAATTCATGAAAACGTTATTTTAAAGATTTTTCTACAATCAGATTCCTCTAAGTCTATGAAACAAACACAAAAATATTCTCATAACTGTGACATCAAATTAAGAGTTTTATTTATTGAAGGAAAAAGTTAATGAAGGACGTAGAGGAATACTGTATATTTAGTTTTAAGGCAAACATATTGTCCTCATTAAACAAAAAAATTTGCCAAAGTTCAAGTACAAAGCCGCACAATACTGGGAAGCTGAAACTCAGACTATGTTTCAGTCACATGGTTAATATCACTGAGAACTTCTTGATGTTTATGGTTAGCGTTAAAGTTCAGAGTAAGATCTTTCTTAAGGAGGACAAACATCCAAATTGTTAGTTTCTTGTTGACATTGTTCAGAAATTCATTGCAAGTGCTTCAGGACAGATTATGGCCCTCATTCAGACAAAAAAACCCACCACACTAAAATGCGTAATTACCATTGTACTTGCTCTTAGACACTCTCTAAAAAGCAATTTCTCCAAAGTCAGTACATTCCAACACACACTTATTCTCAAACACCCGGAAGGACTTTAGAAACCGGTAATGTATGATGGGTTTTGCATAGATGTTTGGAAAAAAGATGGCATTCAGTTTAGTATTCTTATCAGACAGACTTTCATGAATGCTTATAAAGATCTAAGAATGAGCACTTAGAAGTGTTTAAAAACATACCACAGTAGGCTCTGCACAGATAATATGACAAAAAATATTGTCTGTCTGAAAACAAGTCTATATAACATAAATTAACTCTTTTAATCCTCTTTCTTTTTGGTTCTGAAGCTTGTCACCAAGGCACAGTCATTTGTTTTAAATTGATATCAAAGAGATTATTTGAAAAAAAACTCTAGTGAGACAATCATTCACACTACCTGCATTATATGAAAATACATATTATTCCAGCCAATGTCAGTAGCACCCACTGGGACACATTCTAGAAAGGAAAGAACTAGGTAGAGAAAGATTGCAGGGAAAAGCTCCTGCCAGACAGCTCTCTTACACACCTACACTTCCCCTCATTTAAAATGTATGAAAATGAAATGCTGCTTTTGTTTCCTGTCTCCAAGATGAGCCCTAATACTCTTGCCAAAAGCAAGCTAACACAGTGTAATTGTTTTTCATATAAATTGCATGTCCAACCTGCTTAGTTTTCAAAGAACATTGATGAGGCTACTTTGATACCCGACTGCCAGATGACAAAGTGCAGGGCACAGAGGCAGGTGGGCATGATGAGAATTTTTAATCACTATGTCTCTCAGTCATTTTACAGTGTGTGGAATAGCAGGAGAGAGACATAGGAGAGGAGAAAAATTATTTGTTAACAAGATGTTTCTATTTTCATTAAGAGTAATTTAGAAAAAACAAATAAGAAAAGAAACAATTCAGAACAAGGATCCTCTGAGGCATTTTTAATCTTTTATGTTCCATACAGCTAAAAGGCTTTTTTGAAAAGTCACAAAATCAAAGAGAATGGACAGAAGCACAAAAGGCAACTTCCTTTTTCAACAGACACTAGTCTTCTTTCTGAGAGAAAAGTAGCTTCGGAGTTTGATATTGCCAGAAGATACTTGTAAATTGCTGACACCATAAATTAGAATATAAAATTATCATCCTTTAGCTTTCTCAAGTTCATAGACATACCTTAACAGTTGGCACTGATCTCCTATTTTTCCTCTCCACCTTATAAATGTCATCTGTTTTCAGAAAGCAGAACCACGTGGAAATATATAAGGAAAGCCATGAACAGTCAAATTCTCAAAATATATCCTCAGTGATAGTCAGCCAGCGCAGAAAGAAGTGCAGCTTTTACCTTTGATCCATACACTTCATTCTATTATCTGGAGCCAGAACAAAAAACTTGATTCTGTTTATCATGCTTGTCTGGGTTAATTTAGTACCTTCCCAGGTTAAACTATTGTTCTCTAATTACATTCTCTGAGCTTTACAGTGCAGGGGTCAGGGAGTGTATTGCTTTTCCTGTTGTGCATGTAAAGCACATGGCTTCAGCAGCTGCATCAATCCTGCTGGCTTTCTGTAACCTTATCTTTATCATACCTGGTCACTGATGGTTGGAGAAGCATCAGGAGAAGCATGGGCATCCTGTAACACCTCCTTTATATGTGAGTGAACATGTGTGAAGAACACTGCATGTGGAAAAGAATGCAAGGAAAAGTCTGGCAGCACAAGATCATCACAATGTCAATTTAGATCTCACTGTGAATAAAGGAAGGAAAGCAGAGGTGATGTTCTCTTGCTAAGAGGTTTTTTTTTCCTTTTTTCAATTATTGCAGCTACTGCCATTCTTCTGTTAAATGGAAACACAGTTTCATATTTAATACATATCCTCCTCTATTCTCAAAATTAGTCAAAAGACATTAGCTCTCACATGTCTTTGTTTTTCACAGATACTTTTCATCCACTTGTGCACACATGTATATTCCTGGCTTAAAAGAGACAGACATCAAGAAAATAAGACTACTAGCATTTCAAGAAAACTATTCAAAGAGAAGCTGACACAGGGCAATACATACTCAATTCTAAACTTACCATCGTCTTACCATCCGAATACCAGTTGTGACTTCCCCTTGTCACAGGTTACATCCATGGAACAGGAGCAATCACACGTACTTTCCTGTGAAACACAAAGGCATATTGTATTTTAAGTGTTATTTTGTCCAAGTGTTTAACATTTAACCACCCAGATATTTTCACTCTCACTAAGGCATAGTTTTCCAGGTTGCTCATACACCAATTCTGAACATTTAACCAAATGTTTAAACACATGCTTAACTTAGTCATATTTATCTCTTTAGATATTGGCCTCTTAGCTCTGACATCGTGATTAGCAAGGGCTATTGAGTAACGACTTGCTATTTAAAAATTACCAAGTATGTAATTTTACTCGTATAAATACTCTTTAAAAAGGGCTTGCAGAAAACCTTAGAAGAAAACACTAAAAATGCCTTTATTGTTTAATTTTTTTCTCTTGTTAAAGAAGAAATAGTGGCCTGATTTTAAAAAAAATCAGTATGAAGCATGAAATATCCTGCTTCAGATTAATTGGTGTGCACAGAATGCATCCAGCTAGAGAAGTCCCACAGCCTATTAGCAGGAACATAGATTTTGCATTTACTAAAGCCTGTCTGACCCTGTGAGAAGAGAACAAGGAGAAGGGGAGAACAAACCAGAGACAGACATAGCCTGAACTCCACGTGAGTGCTATTGATCTTATTGACAGGGGCACTGAAGTGCTGCTGTACATTTAGTAGGGAGAACAACAGAAAATTACATCAATTCAAATTGTTAAACCAGTATTTAACAGCATAGTTAGTGGCAGTTGACCTTCAATGCACCTTAAATAAAACAGTGAACTAGAACTGCAAGAGTCATAGGCAAAATAGTAATCTGAATTAGCATGAAAGATGTGCTTTAAGGGCCTGTTCAAATGTAGACATTTCCATGTAAGTGTAGATATTCCTTGCAGCCGCTTCATTTCTTGTAGCAAGTAAAAGGCTCCTGTCACCATGTTGTGTTACACTCTGTGTTAAATGGTCACTCAGATAACCACTGAAGAAAATCCTAATATTTCACTGCCACATGTCTTTTCTGATATGTTTGTGGACCTTGAGAAGAATGAAAATGAAGAGTAACAATATTAAGGCAGGACTGTGCCACTGGCCAGCTTTTTTTAACCACTGCACATATAGGACATTCCTCTCTGAGATAAGTGAGCTGCATCCTGATCTGAGCCTCAGGGTTGCTTTTGTGGGATGATTCCGGCAAGAAANGCTAGCACTACAAAAATACAGAGCAGCAAAGCAAACAAAAAGCAGATTTAGGTCACTGCACTTGAATGTTGCAATAACAGGTTCCCAGGACATACCTAGGTTGCTGCTGACTTGTCAAGTGAGATTCTTAAGGCATCCCCTATGTAACCAGGATACCAGATCATAATATATGACAGATGATTCCAAGAAATGTGGGGTCATTAACAGATTAATAGCATTGGAATAATTATTAGTACATCAAATTCATTAAACACACATTAATCCATCCAATTAAAAATAATTATTAAAGCAAATCTTTTCCCTGCCTAATAACTTAGATCCCTAAGATCTCTGCAGATCTAGGTTCAAATCCTTCCTTTTTCATGGGCATCTTTCACTGCTAGGAAGGTACACCAGCTGCCTTGACTTATACTCAATTCTGTCTATCCAACAGAATGCCAATAATACTGAAACAGAGATAGTGAGGTTTCTTGGGA
Source organism: Pachycephala philippinensis (assembly GCA_013397055.1). NCBI lineage: Eukaryota > Metazoa > Chordata > Aves > Passeriformes > Pachycephala > Pachycephala philippinensis. The sequence continues at coordinate 19,342 of VWZT01014712.1, forward strand.
CCAGGTATTTCATAGCCATAAACACAATTTAGCCTATTCAAAGGGAGACTAAAAAACTTGTTAGACTTAAAAGCTGTCATTATTCTGGGATCTCTAAATGAGTAAAACTTCAGGAGAACCATTTCTTCCCACAGACTGAAGCCTGAACATCTTTGTAACACTTCTAATATTATCCACTACACTTATTTAAGACAATCATCTTCACCATTTCCATTTTTTTTTTGGCAGGGGAGAGGAGGAGATCAAGCCTTCTGGATCAGCTGTGAAAGGCCATGACCATCTGCCTTTCTACTGCCCAGGGATTCAGTACCACAAGGTTCCTGTGCAATCTCTTACAAGCAGCCTTCCTTCTGACCACGTTCAATGCAATGCAAGCAAAAGGTAATACAATTTAAAAAAGCATATAGAGTGATAGTTCCTAAGTTGACTGTTTCTAGCCACACAAGATTATGTGATCAAATTAGATGGGTTTACGAAAATATTGGTCCAACACCTTGTTCCCTGGCATGGGATACTTTCCATGCTGGAAGTTTACAATTCAAAAGAAAAAGGAAGAGAAAAAAANATCTGCCCACTAGGAAGTATTTAAACTTATATATATACTTCTTGTAGTTTACACAATTCCAGAATTACAAGTGTTACTGTATGCACATTTTCTTAACACAGTTACCTTACCTCACAGTACTACTAACACCATTTTAGAAACAGCTTGTTAACTAAATATTAGATTTGTCAAGCCTGGCACACAAGTTAATGTGGAATTTTCTTTTATACTGGCATAGGTGCTAAAATTTTGAAAGTATACACTGTGGCCTAATTATTTTAATTCTAAATGCTTCTTAAGTCTTTCTTTTTCATTATTTTTATCTGCATGCTTTGGGAAAGTTTTACGTCTCCTTTGAAGATTTAAGTCAGAAATTCAGCAAGTAATGGAGGCATCATGTTTTCATAATGCCTGGGTCCAGGAGACCCTTGATAGATGGAGTAACTATGAATTAAGGAATAATAAGCTCCTCTGAAGTGAATTTTTAATTACTGCACTCCCTTAATGCAGTTCACTGGTGCCATGAATGTCATCCAGGATATATTTTCTAACAGTGCTTTTCCTTTAATGCACCTTTCTGTTAAAAACAGATGACATTTAGTCATTACTAAAGCTGGGGTGGTACAGGCATATCCATAGCGACTACACTTGAATTATTATTTACTGTAAAACACCTAGGAGATTTAGACTTAGCATATTTATTACTTGGGTGAATTTGTTCAGGTGTTACTCCTCTTCTGATAACTGGATTTTAGATACCAAATATTTACTTTCCTTTTATTTCATCAATTAATAAATTTCACTGCCAGAATAACATCTTCTAGTCAAAGAATATATTTAAAAACAATTAGGAAAATAGGTTATTCTTTGCCAAAAGGACATTGACCATTTTTTATTGCTTCATTCATGGCAAATTCCTCTTTATAATAACCAAAAAATTTCCAATGTGATGCTCTCCCCAAAATGCCCCACACAACACACTCTGACTTTCTTTTCACCTAAGTTGTACAGCTCTTTTACTGCAATACTGACGTCATAGCAAAGAATCAGCTTAAGGCAATGTTATTTAAAGATTCTTAGCAGGAAGCTATAATTAATACTTTCTGTCAATTTTATGATTCCTCAGCAGCATACCATGCTCAATATACTCACAAGTGACCGGTATATGTCTTTTCGTGTCTATTATTTCCCAACACAAATGCTTTATTCATTCAAACAAAATTGTATAAATCACGGTGACTTCTTTTTAACTAAAGGTAATAGTAGACAAAAGTAACATGGTAGCTGGAAGTATAATGCAGTGTTCTTGTTTGACAGCTTTTCTGAGTACAATGTAAACCTCAGCTGGTTTGATAAGAGAACTGCATTTGGAATTAAGTGTTATTTGCAGGAGAACGAGTTCTTTTCAATTGTCATTGGAGTGCTGCACCAGGGCTTTGATTTGCATAAAACCTGGTTATATTTAGTATCTGCTCATGTATCCATGCTAAATCCGCAGTGCTTCATCAGCACACAAAGATTATCTTTCTGCCTGTATTTCTTCTAAGATCTTCCCTAGACTTCTTATTATTGGAAGGTATAATACTTCAGTTTAAAAATATGCATAAAATCATACCTATAATACTCATGTGTATCCAGAGGTCTCCTAGTATCCCACCTTTCTGTTGAATTTGTTCTTCAACCTGCAATAAATGTCTGCAACTGATATTCAATTGCTAAAGGACTCTTCACCGGAAGTTGTAATGACTTCTGAGGTGCACAGAATCTTGGTAAACATATGAAATTATGATCAAAATTATCGAATCACAGAATGTTAAGTGGTTGGAATGACCTTAAAGATCATATCATTTCAATCCCCCTGTCAAGGGCAGGGATACCTCCCACTAGATCAGGTTGCTCAAAGCTTTATCCAACCTGGCTTTGAACACTGCCGGGGATGAGGCATCCACAACTTCCCTGGGCAACCTGTTCCAGTGCATCACCACACTCACAGTAAAAAATTTCTTCCTAATACCCAGCCTAAATTTTCCCTCTTTCAGTTTGTACCCATTACTCCTTTTCCTACCATTACTAACTTAGTGATAGCTCCTAGTTTCCTATACAATTTCCCTGTATTCCTCCTATCCTTGTTTCCACTTCCTGAAAACTTCTTGGTTTTTCTCTGTTTGCTCAGCAGCTCCTTATCTGTCCATGGAGGCCTCTTGGCACTTTTGGACAGGGTTTTTGTTGGGCTTTATAAATCCTGAGCTCAGAAGAGGTGATCTTTGAAATTCAGCCAGCTGTATTCGGTCCCTCTGCCCTCCAGGGCATTATCTCATGGGACTCTACCAAACAGGTCCTTAAAGAGACCAGAATCTGCTCTCCTGATGTCCAGGGCAGCGAGCTTGCTCTGTGCCCTCCTGACTGCTCTGAGTATGTCAAATTCCACCATCTTGTGGTCACTGCACTCAAGTCTGCCTTGGAACACAACATTCCCCACCAGCTCCTCCCCACTGGTGAGCACAAGGTCCAGCATGGCACCTCTCCTTGTTGACCCCTCAATCACTTGTCTAAGGAAGTTGTCATTGACACATCCGAGGGACCTTCAGGATTGCTTATGCCCTGCTGTGTTGTCCCTCCAACAGACATCCAGCTGGTTGAAATCCACCATGAGAATCAGGGCTTGTGGGCATGAAGCCATTCTTGTCTGCCTGTAGAGCACTTCATCCACACCATCCTCCTGATCAGGTGGTCTGCAGCAGATCCACCCTATAATATCCCCTGTCCCTGCCCTCTCCTCACGCTTGACCCACAAGCTCTCAGCTGGCCCCTCATCCTTCCCCAGGCAGAGTTCCATACTCTCCAGCTGGTCATNATACCTTGTGTGTTTGTGTAGAGGGGTCTGAGCCAGGCCCCAGGCTCTGGATAAAGCCAGCTCACTGGCTGGAGTATCTGGAATGCCTTTGAACTTTTCTGGCCATACTTTACAGGTGTCAGCATTCCACTGGCATGGTTGGGATGGATAGGTGCCCTCCCCTGACAAATCTAGTTTAAAGCCCCCTTCACTAATCCGGCAAGTTGCCGACCAAAGATAACTTTCCCCTCTTTGTTAAATGGACCCCATCAGCCCCCAGTAAACCAGGCTTGGCAAAGCAAGAACCATGCTCTGAGTTACCAAAACCCAGACTATGGCACCATTGCCCTAACCATTTGTTTACCTGCCAGATTCATCTGGCCATTTGAGTCCCTCTCTTTCTGGGACAGGGTCATTAAATTATCTGGTTTTAGTTTTTTTAAAGGATGTAATACTTGATCTTACAGACAGATTTTTAATACGTTGTCACACTACCTAGTCATATCTCTCATTTTGTCCAGGTAATAACAAAAAGCACGTCACTGGGTTTGTGCACTCCTGTGTGGTATGTGTTAGTGTGACAAAAATATGTCCCATGCAAAGCTATTACTGTTGGTGATTAGGACAACTTCTTTACACATAAATGCAAATTTTCATGGTAGACTTTGGCACCAGTGCTAAAAATAAGACCAAACCACAAATACATGAAGAGGGCATAAGATCATTCCCTTCTGTGGTATCTAGGGGGTTTGTAGTAGGCAAAAAGGAACGATATTCATGTTCTCTTATTATAATACATTTTCAGAGTTCCATGTCCAGATGCTACTAGCATTTCATTTTGTCCTACTGGCTGCAAAGCCCTTCTGAAAAAATCTGATTCCTATGGCACCAGTGTGGAAGTATAGTACATAACTCACCCAAAGGAAAAACAATTTCCACTGCAACACTCTATATATTTATTAAATAAGAACCACGGCTTTGTCAAACTACAACTGCCTATGTTCCATATTTTCGATTTAGTTATAAGAAACATGCATCTGAGAAAGCTTGGATTGCTCTTACCAAAGTTAGTCACAACGTGGTTTCTGTTACGCAGGAAACTAAGGTGTGTTCTTATAAAGAATGGAATGAAAACCCAGGTTGTTGCATTCTTTCTTATCCTCCCAGGAAAAAAAGTTTCTAAATGTTCTAGTGTCATATTTACCATGTGAAAACATTCAGACACCAGTACTCAGGAGTTTTCTAGTGCAAAGCACAGGGATTTAAGTACCAAGAGCTCTGATCTCAAGGCACCTGGAATGAGCTTCAAGAAGAGGAACCTTCACTGTATCCAAATCTGTAACCATCATAGCACTGTTGGCCACTGCAGCCGTGGCAGCCTCAGCCTACAAAATTGGGTTGCCTTCATCTTTATACTCTGGATACCTGGGATCCTGCAGTCAAGTATCACTCTGCATGAAAACAGAGTCCCATACCACGAAGTTCCTGAGCATTCTACCAGGTCCAGCCAGAAGGCAAATGTCAGAAAGGCCTTTATTTAAAAAAAAAAAAAATACTCTGAAATAGGTATTTCCAGGAAAACAAAATAAGGTTTTATTTCTACCAAACAGTTTTTCCAGAAACTCATGGTACTTTCAGAGTGTGTCAGACACATCACTCTGAACTCACACTGTGCTTTCTTTCACACACAGCTGAGTTCTGCTCAGCTAGAACTGAGTTACACAAAACATTTGGGCACAAATTCTCCAAGCATAAACACATATAATCCTGTTTAGTTCAGGTATGGATGCCATGTTGAGTATAACTGTTTCCAGGATCCACATTTAATCTAAATTACTAACACATATGACTGCCTTAATGTACATGGGGGGTAGTAAAATACACACGCATATATGCAGAGCAAATATTACCCTTCCTTCATATGCAAAGAAAGTGCCAGCCAGCGAGGAAATAAATGCAGATTTGTTTTATTAGACTTCAGGAGAAGAAATTGTCCAGCTCTGATGAGAATATAGATTTTAGGTTTTAATTATTATTCTAATGGAGTCACTTTCACTTGCAATTACACATTTCATTTTGCAATTTAATAAATCATCACAGTGGGAGATAAATCAGCAGACATTCATGCTTCAGCCTGAAATTTCTGGTGTCATTTGCATAAAAGACAACATCTCAGAGAAAACACACTCCTGGTTACATTTTCACATAGTGGAAATAACTGCTAAAAGTTAAAGAGATGCAGCAGGGACAGATTTATTTGAAAGAAAAGTCACACTGGCAATATTTAAATATGGAAACTTCATGATGATAGTGTGATTTTATACAGCTCAAAAGTAAAATAACTTTTTACTGAGACTCATAATCTTAAATGTTTTCTGTGATATATACCAACATAGCACTATTTTTTCTCAAAAAAAAACCTACATACATTGAAGCCATCATGTTACCAACACTAATGCTAGGCATCCATGAGAAAAATAACAGAAAAATTACAAGTTTAACTAACCAGAGTTATGATCATGCATAATAAGCGAGCCACATGGAGGAGGCACATTTTGTCAACGATCTAGAGAAAAGACATGTTTTTGTACATCTTCACTCACAAAAACAATTACTTACGTTTCCATATTTTTGCTTCAAGATTAAAAAATCCAACCACAGAAGAGGAAATAACCTTGATTACAGTGGCACTCCTTCCAACTTTTAACTCCAGGCTGGAAACCAAACAATTAGTTGATGATATAATGTAACATACTATAAAATGTTTATTGAACTCCAGACAAAAGGATGTTGACACTGATTGAATTTACACTTCTTCCTGATCTTTATGTACTCCCTCATCTTTATTTTAATTATACATTAGAGAGCTTTCAAGTAAACTGATTTTTAAATACAAATACATGCAAATATATTCTCAGGAAAGTGCATGCTCTTACTGGAAGTCTTCTCATTTCAGGAATTTAATACAGAAGTTGAAACCTGTATCAGCTTCTTTCTCCATAACACTTGTTTTTTTACCTAAAAATAGCCCCCAAGAGCATCATTAAGCTGTATTGTTTCTTTGCTAGACATGCAACTAAACCAGAAATGTCTCCAATTTGGAGGAAGTTAGTGACTTCTGAGGTCTCTAGCTTGACCCAGAAATAGATAGAATCCTAAGAATAATTTTAGTGCTTGTGATAGGAAAGGAAAAAAAAAACAGTACTGAAATTTTCTGGCAGCATAAGTTCCATGTGTTAAAATAGAGAGTTTTGCAATAGGAGGCATTAAGTAAAGATTTCAGGGAAAAAAAAAAAACAAAGAGAGAGAGAGAAAAGTAATAAAGTCTCAATTGGTACAATATCTTCAATAGTTTTTCATTTAATTGTGAAGGCTGAGCAAGATTTCACAAATTATAAATGACCCTGCATATCTTTAAAACTAGGAGAGTGTGGAGACAAGAAGAGGAGAACACAGCTGGGTTGCAGAGTCTTTTCACCAAGAAAACAAATTTAAAGGGCCTATGGATTAAACAGTTTGAAATACTGCAGACCAAAACAATGTCAAAATTCCATTGAAGTGGGGAAAAGAAGTGAAAGCAAACTAAAAGATATTCATAACTACAATATCTGCCTCAGACATTGGAGAAATACACAAACTATTACATTACCAAGAACACTTTTTATTCCAAAACAAAGTGAAAGGTATTTCCTTGTAGCGTGAAACACATAAGCAGAGGATATGCATTAATCATGGAGAGAAAGCAAAAAAAATAAAGTAAAAGCTATGTAAAAAGAAATGCATAAATACAAAACTAGAGAGATGAACAAAATTAATGTCTTGAGCTGGTGTAAAGAAAATGAAAAATGCAATGCCTACTGGGCCACGTGGTAGCTGTGTCAGTGTGCTAAAGCTTGCAGTAAAGGAAAAAATCACACACTCTGAAAGCAAAACAGCATCTGAGACGAAAGTTTCTGTACTTCATGACGGTAATGCAATGCAAATTAGCACAAAGAAATGGTCTCTACAACTCAGACTAGTACCAGATGCAAAGACAAGGCATCAGTATGCAAACAGCCAACTGAATGTCAAGCAGTCAGTGGGGCAGGAGTAAAACCATGAAGCTAAAAAAAGAGCTATGGAAGAGGGAAGAAAAGATAAAATTATTCAGTCTCACATATGCAGCATTAGGATAGTGCAAATCCTATGCAAAATTGCAGTGAGGAAAAAAAAACTGCTAAAATTTTAGGCAGGACAAGGACATAAACCGTACAATACATAAACAGACATTCAGGAAAAGCCACCAGCACTAAGCATATTCTGCCAGGGCCCCTAGTATCCACGGTGATCTCTGCAAAGGTGGTACAGATTATTATGACAGATTTACAGGACCAGAGCCTCCTGCCCATAAGCACACTAAACCAGATAAAAACACTAAGCAATACAGCATCCAGACCACAGATTCCTTTTGTGATATCAGAGTAATGGAAAGACCAAACAGAAAAAGAAGGAATTTTGGGTAATTTCTGTTAAGTCATTTGTGCCAAAGAAATATTCAAAAAAAGGGGAATGAGAGCCATGGACAGATTAGTCAGCATTTCAAAGGTTAAGAACATGCATTTTTAAGACAGATTCTAGTCACAAAAGAGCGCTCCAAAGAAATCCTCCAGTAATGGTCTGAAAATGTAATGTTCTCACTTTCCAAGGTTTGCACAGTAAGCAGTGCCAGGGATGAACACTACGTTTTTTACCTAAAACTATCATTTTGGATCTAAAACGGTTCTTCAACAGGCCAAGAGGACCTGCACCACCTGGGAAAACAGAAAACAGAGATAAAGCAAATGAACTGAACTAGTTCCATGGCTTCAAAGAGAACAAAAAGCAAAACAAAACAAAACAAAACAAAGATTAAACACAAACTAATATTCTAAGACTATTTGCATCTAATATTCTAAGAAGGATCAGCTATTGAATGTTCTGAACTATTCAAGATCATCAAGTGCAAAAAAATCACTGTACATTAAAGCATTGAAGTCCTTGAGATACAGAATTCTTTGTGAAATTATTTTCAGCTGATTAGACATAGACAACCAACTCTGGCTGGATTTGACTTACTACAGACATTTGCCAAACATGACCAAAGATATTCAGCATACAGTTGTGACACATTCCAGGAAACACAGCGAAAGCAGCAAAAGCCAAATGTTTCTTGGAAATTGAGAGCATCCCCAGTTTTGGGGAGAGGGAAAGGGAGCACTTCATTGACTGACAGACTTGTTAAGGCTCTGCACACCAGAATAGCACAGCAAATGAGTAAAACAGAAATACAAATCTGCTTCTCAGCCGTTAAACACATAATCCCACATTTTAACTCGCAATCTATTAAGTCATAAGATGAAGTCAGTAGGCATCTACCAAGCACGCTATGATAAAATACTGCTGATCTGATTTCAGCGTGATTTGAAAGAGTATAGGCACCCAGAGCATTCAGAAACTGACTCACGTTGACTCAGTCTTGGGGCAGGAGCAGGGCAACACCAGGTGATATGGTCCCAGCCTTTGACACAAACAGATTATATTAACCATATTCCACTGCCTTAGAGGCAGGCACAACTGAGATGAACATGTATGTTCCCTGTATTGTTTCTGCTGTGAGGGTAACACCCTCTGCCTGAGAGCAAGGTTGATCGTGACCACCTTTTTCCCCACCACAGCAAAAGCACTCCAGACACCACAACAGAGGCTTCAGTAAGATATTGAGGAAGACGGTGACCTGCAGATGTTCCGCATAAACCCAAGACAAGTGTTTGCAACACTTTAGAAACCGGGCATTTTTGACAACAGATGGCTGTTTGCTAGCAGCATGTTTACACCTCACAGCCAGGAACTCAGTTATATCACTCTATCACAGCACCACAGCCAGCCAAAAGCCAAAGCTTTTGAATCAGCAGATAGAATTTTAACCTTTTAACAGCTGCATGAAGCAAATAAATGTGTCAAGCCAGTCTTGAAAGAAATAACTACACAGGAAGTCTGATTTACAAAGCCTCTATAAAACAATCAGTGCCAAGACACAAGCCTGGATATGTGCAGCAGGACACAAAATCGGAGTCAGACATACTGCCCAGAGAGGTTGTGGACTCCCTCTCACCAGAGAAATATAGGAACCGTCTGGACACAATCCAGTGCCCTGTGCTCTGGGGTGGCCCTGCTTGAGGAGGTTGGACCACATGACCCACTGTGGTCTCTTACAACCTGACCCATCCTGTGATTCTGGGATACAGTGTGTACTGAAATGGTGACACACAACCTCCCAGGGATCCTGTGAGGGAAAAAACATTTTCTGAAGATAAATTATGTTCTGGAAAAGAACCACATATGTGAAACAGAAAACTTCATGGGGTTTGATTTGTTTAGGTTTTGGGTCAAGTGAATGAGTACATATTTTTCCAAAACCATAAATATATCCACTCATTATGAACAAATGCATCCATGAAATACACCGAGATTCAGCAACCCAGAAAAAGCATCTGCACTAGTAAGTAGCCAGCATCAATTAAGACATCCTCAAAAACACTACATATCCACAAAAAAACAAACAAACCAACAAACAAACAAACAAACCACAAAAAAAAA
>VWZT01014712.1:37743-50540 GCA_013397055.1 Pachycephala philippinensis
AGAGAAGAAAATGTAGAAAGACCAATCTTTGAAGATTTAAGGGGAAATTAAACTTCTTTGGTAAGTAATTCAGTAAGAAGACAAGCACCAAAAGACCTGGCTTCATACACAGTGAAGAGGATGCACTGCTTTGCAGTTCTCACTGACTGACATATTCAAACTTTGCCTCCTTCTGCACTCAGGATGCAATCAGTGTTTAATATGACCAGTCCAAGTGACAGAAAGGTAAAAACTCCAGCAGGGCAAAGAGCATGTTGGATGTTTTGAAGCTGGCAGTGCTGCTGAAATACACTATTGCATAGACTGAAGCCAGCACCTCCATGAGTGGTGGAGCCAATCTAACAGCCAATCTGGAGGAGTGGAACCTTTCTCCTTGCCAGGAGTGGGCAGTTTATTGGCCCACCTTACAGTCCGAAAACCAGTGTTTGCAAAAGGCCAAAGGAAGCAGGTCAAGAACAGTCAGTAGTTAAGCTTCAGATTTCATAAAAGACCTGGACAAGCTCTGAAAACTGAGGAAAGGACAGAAAAACCACCTGGTCATAACTTTCAAACAGGGGAAAAGAAAGGGTAGAACTTAGGACTCTGAGCCCTATGAGCTTACCTCTGATTTCTAGAAAAAAATAACAAGAAAGTTCAAGCACCACAGAGGTGTAAACAGAACCAAGTTATTTGCACTTCTCTTCCTTTCAGGGTGTAGATTCTCCTGAATGGGGAGTAAAGTAAGTGTTAATACCTTGACTTTAAGTTTTGAGTACAAAACCATTTCAGATTATTTTCTTGTAAGAATTAAGAAAGCAAGTTAAGAGAAAGCAACAAGCAGGACAAGCTAAATAGCAGAAGTATCATAAGCAGGTTAGTGACAAGCTGGATCAGGGTACCGAGTGAGGTTCTACAAGAGTCTATCCCAAGCCAAAAAAATATTCAGTATTTCATTCATCCACCAACCTGGATGAATGAAACAATAGGCATGGTTGCCAAATTTATTGCAGATAATATCAATAAGGACCAGAGTTAGAATTCCAAATCATAATTATCTGAATTCTTTCTGACTGCAACAGAGGTTTAGGCATTGCTTAATAACAGCAAATGCAAAGCTTTACATTTAGAAGTAATCCAGTCACAGACACAGGAAAACACATTACTCCATGCATAGCTGCACTGCAGAAGGAGATCTAGGAGTTAAACAGTGTATTTTGTGATCCAAGAAGAAATGCATAATTGGAATAGGTTTTATCAACCGTGTGAATTTCTTCGCTCATTTAAGTGACTGAGTTGCCCTCAGCAAGAGAGTCATGCCCATTTCTGGGCATTCATTCAAGAAAGATGTGAACCAGCTGGAAAGGGCAATAAGACTAATCAAAGGCTTGGAATTCAAGTTACTCAGTCTAGAAGGGTGAAGAAGAAAGTGGCCAAAAAACCCCAAATGTACATCAGAATAAACTGATGCCATTGTCAACAGAAAATAGTGATCCTAAACGTTTAAAATTCTACTTTACATGCCAATAAAAAAGTCTTAACATCCAAGACGTTTAGAAATGGAAGACAGTGCCTAAAACATTTCAGTTTGACAACAGACTGGGCACTCCTCTGTGGCAGACAGGTAGAAGCAGTATCAAACTGATCCTCTAATTAAATCCAGAATAAAATAATCAAGTAAAAAGAGTTGGAGTTGGGGGTGGAGGTGAGTAGCTGTCCCATAGAAAGTGTCATGTGAGTTATTTTAATTACATTTGTTTTTGGCTGGCATGGCAAGGTTTTGGTAAGAGGACTCTACAGGGGTGGTTTCCGTAAGAAGCTGCTAGGAGCTCCACACATGTCCAACAGGACCAGTGCCAGCTTGCTATAAGACAAACCACCACTGGCCAAGGCCAAGTCCAACAGCTGCAATGTCGTGAAAAAGAGGTAAAAACTGCTCCTCAATAGCAGCTGGGAAAGATGATAGAGAATATGTGAGAGAAACAACCTTGCAGCCACCGAGGTCAGTGCAGGAGTGGCAGGAGGTGCTCCAGGTGCCAGAGCAGTGATTCCCCTGCAGCCCACGGTGCAGACCGTGGTGAGTCACGCTGTGCCCCTGCAGCACGTGGAGCTTCATGGTGGAGCAGAGATCCACCTGCAGCCCCTGGAGGAGTCCAAGTAAGAGCAATTGGATGGCTAAGGCTGTGACCCCATGGGAAACCTACACTGGCGCAGGGTCCTGACAGGACCTGTGGTCCCATGCAGAGAGGAGCCTATGCTGCAGCAGGTTTGCTGGCAGAACTTGAGACCCAGTGGAGCAGTCTGCTCCTGAAGGACTACATTATGTGGAAAGGGACCCACACTGGAGCAGTTCATAAAGAACTGCAGCCTGTGGGAAAGACTCACATTGGAAAAGTTCATGGTTCACAGGTTCTCCTGTGGGACCCCACACCAGAAAAGTGGAAGAGTGTGAGGAGTCCTCCCCCTGCAGAGGAAGGAGCAGCAGAGACAACTGTGATGAACTGCAGTCTCCATTTCCTGTCCCTCTGCACCACTGGAGGTGAAGAGGTAGAGAGAATTGAGATTAAAATTAAGCCCAGGAAGAAGGGAAGATTGTGGGGGAGGTGTTTTACAATTTAGTTTTTATTTCTCATTACTCTACTGGTTTGCTTGGCAAGCATTTATATTAATTTCCTCAAGTCAAGTCTCTTTCGCCTGTGATTGCTGAGTGATATCTCCCTGTTTTTACCTTGACCTACGAGCCTTTTATTACTTTTTCTCTGACTTGTTCGACTGAGGAGGAGAGTGGTAGAGCCACTTGGTGGGAATCTGGTATCCAGTCAGGGTCAAAAGCACCACAACAGTAAAGACGTCTCATAGTGCAGGCAGCCCTCTTTTCCTTTCTGATTCACAGTGCTTTCTACATCCAAACTGTGTTTTCCTAACCTTTAATCTCAGAAGATTGCCAATTTATGGTATGTAGTCTTTGCAAACCAGACATTACCCCTGCTTTCTGGAACTGAATCATGAAAAGGAAAAAAGACATTATCTAGTTCCATGTTAGTATTTTTGAGCTTTGCCTGGAAGATGGTATTAAAGGAACAGAAGACACCGGATCAATGTTCAGTGTCTCACTTAAAGTTACACATCACTTCAAGCACAACAATGCTTTCTCATGCCAAGTCATTATCTCTGCTAAAATTATCTCTATGTATTACCCATGGTGGTATTTCTCACTTAGGCAGACTATTCAAATGTGATACCAGGAATGCAGCAGTAGATGGCATAATTACACTGTGATCTGGGGGAAATTCCAGCTTCACTCTTCTCTTTGTCTAAGTAGACCAAATATTTTAAAAAAAATGCTCTATATTCAAAACATTTGCTTCTCCAACTGAGGGAGTGTGAAGCTGGCTGATCTATAAGGCAGAAACAACACAGGGGAAACTGGAACTGTTTTCTTGTAAGAAAGTTGAGCTGTAGGCCCAAATTCTTTGAATAGTGGTCGGAATCAAGCTGGAATTCAGTGTTTCTATTTCTTTCTTTTAACTGAAAGCAATAAATTTTTCAGAAAAAAAGTCCATTGGGTTCTTATGTATTTATGTAGATAATGTGGTTAACATTACGCGCTCTTGCTTTAAGACTATTTTCTTCCATACAGATTTTAGGGGAAGATTGGTTGGACATTACAGCTTTGGTGTTTTTTAAGGAATCATAACTCCATTTTGAATTAACTATATATCAGAATTTTTCCCTTGGACTTCTCAGCTATCAGAGGTTTTCAAAAATTTCATGTGAAGTTATGTTAGGTTACACTAAAATCCCTCACTGCATTTCAGGCTATGATTTCAAAGGGATAAGTAGATATTAAAGTATGTGAAAAATGACACCATAAACAACCTAATATAACAGTTTCTGAGCCACAGGGAACAGTAAAACTAAATTTTTGCTACCAGTAGAGGTTAGCTGTATATTAAAGAAAACTGAATTGCTTGATGCCTGTTTCCCTCATCCTTAAGACTGTTTCAAGATACTTGCTGTCTTGCAAAATACTTTGATTTTTCTAGAGTGCAGAACAAACTGTTAAGTAGATATCAGCGTTATCTTGCTGTCATATGGTTCTCATTTACTGAATTGTAATCTCGGAAGGAATCAAAATATGTAAAGAAAATATGCTCAAAAAACCCTGTAGCTTCCGTGTAGTTAATAGTCCTAATACGTGACATAGCACCCAGAGTGCTCCAGAGGCAACACCAATCCGTGTTAGAAACCCAGATTTCTCCTCAGGATCACCACGTGTCCCCTTTCTTCAGCCGTCTTTACTACTGCCTTTCCTCATCTAGAGAAATAACATAGCAAGACATATTGTCTAGAAACTTTTCTATAACTCTTGCATAAGTTTTGAAGACTATTGGCTAATATGGCATTCTTACAGGCAGGTTAGGCAGAGAGAAATATCACCACTTCCTCCCTATTTCATTATCTCTCCTATGTCTTGCAAGCAAGAATAATTGGTTTCTAATTTGCACTCAGAGTTTCAGTTCTCTTCCTTTTTGCACACTGGGTACACACACTTTTCCTATCCCAGAGGACACTGCTGCAGTCTTCAAAGGGTTCCTCTCTCTTCTAGAAGAGCCTTTTATAGCACCTTTATGCAAAAATACCCACAACAGAGGAATGAGCTGGATCCCCTTATCTAAGACTTCACCAGGGAGGATTTGAGACTTGGAAAAAGAAAATATTCTTCCAGTTCCACATACCTGTTCAGGTTTTTGTTTATATCAGTTGTGATAGAAGCAAAGAGGCTCAGGTGGACAAGTTTCTTCTACCTTGTGCACTGCAGTAGCCTTAATAACACAATCAAATTTCTTTCTACAAGACAATCATCTGAGTCACTTGGGACGCTGATGCTTAGTGACTAGAGGGTACTCAGCACTATCATGTTGCTCTTACTACTCAGTGCAGACTCACATTTTAGGATATTCCTCACACTTTATTCTGAATATTGACCCTGAGATCAGCTCAACTTGTTAGACCCTGGTGCTAAAAACACAAAGCTTGTGTGTTCAGTCCCCATATGGGCCAAGAGTGGGACTTGATGATCCTCATAGGTCCCTTCCAACAGAATATTCTGTGATGCTGTGACCTAGTAATTTCTGTGTGAAAGTCAAGAGTTTGTCACCTATCACACTGTCTTAGTGTGCTCCTCCAAATACTCCACAAGGTAAAAGACCATTATGATTCCTTTACTTTTACTGATGATAAATGAAAGCATGGAAGTCAAAGTTAACATTATGATGACAAATTTTTCAAGTCAGTAAAATGTGATTTTTCAAGTTTTCAGGACAGAATTTCCATTTACTGAAGTTTATTTGTGAAATGTCAACATGTATGCGAACAGGGATACTCAGGGTTAGAAGTAACATGCAAATATTTAATGAGGGGGTTGACTTGGAGCTCTGCTTTTTGGGTTGTTCTGCTTGGTTTGTTTGCAGGAGTTTGGCTTCAGTGACCTATAAAAATTTCAGTAAGACTTTGTGCACAGTAATTAAGTTCTCAAGGACACATTTTGTCTGTCTTAGTTTTAAGACTTCTCTTCTCTATATCAGTCATCAAATACTCCTCCCTACATATCATTCAATCTCCACAAACCTTTGAAAGTTTTGATCTCATACTCCAAATGTTTATTATTTTCTTATTAACATCATTACTGTTCAGTATACTGTGCAAGCATACTGCCTGTTCAAAATAGGAAGAGCACCCTCCAAGAGACTGTGCGTTTACTTACACATGAAGACGTGCTATGTCTCGCTTTGGAAATTGTAGTATTTCCAAATCATCTTTTAAGAGTACTTGGGAATAATCCACCTGCCCCCTTATGCTACTTTATAGCATAAGCCTCTATGCTGTATGTCAGAAACTACGAAATGAACAGTTCCTCTGCATTTGTCTCCCAGCCCCAAACTGCATATTTCAAATGCATATATCCAAACTGATCAAGGGCATTATCACAGTGAACAGTATTACTGCTGCCAGAGGGAAATATTTCAGTGTGGCATGATTGCAATGGACTCCAGACATTACCGATTCTATTCTTATGTTCAAGTCAAATCAAGTTGCACCTTGCAAGGATTTAATTGTTTTTTAAACAAAGCAACCTGCTTTGGAGAAAATGATTTGTGTGTTTCTGTCCTTTCCCCTCTACCCTTACAGTCTGTCCTGGAAGTCCAAAGAAGTTTCCTAAATTAAACAAATATCCATCATTATGCTCTCTTCTCACAATTATTTCTCCTTTATAGGAAATGGAAACTCAACAAGTTTTTTTCCACACATAATGAGGAGACTATGGCCTTATCCCACACTCTTGCAATATTCTCTCTTGGAAAATCCATTCCAGTTACTGGATTTCCTGCTGGTTTTTTGGGGGTTTGGTGCGGTTTGTTGTTCGGGTTTTTTAAGAAGTGAAGCCACCTAGCTTTTAGCTTTTGTACTTTTATTTCTGTTACTGCCCTGGCTGAGTTCTTCTTTACCACAGGCAGATGTTCTCAAGTTCTGTCTTACAAGTGTTCTCTGAAAGTTGTCAGGCACTTTTATGTATTTATCTAGTAACAGGTGTTGTCTTGCCCAGGGTTTTTTCATGTAACATCTGTCCCAATTCCCTATTTGCCCATAAGAGATAAGTCCTGTGTGCCTCACAGGATATAAAATTGTTCTCTGGAAACAAATAAACTTTTCTTTTGTGCCAGTGGATTCCCTCAGTATTACTAAAACTACTGTTCTGTCAGGACACTAAACAATGCACAGCTGATATTAAAACAAAAACCAAAAACCAACCAACTAAAACCCCAAACAAACAAACAAAAATATTAACAACTCAGTACATTACAGACTACATTAAGCCTGAGGAATTCAAAGAGTAACCTTATGACAATTGTACTGTAGTTCCTGATCTTTGTCCATACTAGGCAAACTCTGCTAAGGTTTGCAAATGTAAGTACTGATGTAAGCTTTTTCCATCCTATAAGTAAAGGTGTGTTTTTTCTTCTACCAATTGCAAGGGCCAATACAATTTTTTTCTGGACAACATCTTGGATCTCCACATGTTCATACACTACAGTTTCTTTCACTATAGCGTTCCAAATTGTCAAGTCGTCTTTACTGTTTCAGGCACTATCTACCTTCTGAAATGGACCAAACCCACTATCTGCCAAGCTTTGTGTTTTAGCAGTTTTGTGAAGCATACATGGATTTTCAGAGTTTTCATTTAGTATCTTTTATTTTATTGAATACATCTTGCAAATGAAATCAGCTCCTTAAGTCTTGCTGCAGATCCCTTGGATCAGTAAAATCATATCCTCTGAGTTTCATTTTTGCAAAGAACGCCAAATTCTTCAAGTTCCTATGTTTATGTATACAGTTGACTCTACAGAACAGGTCCTTTCTTGTAACTGAAAGCCATTACAGGGTAGGAAGCCCCGTAAGATGTCACTACAGCATGTAGTGCAGTAGTGTGGCTCTTCATGGAAACCTGCAATATTACTTACTTGTTGGGAAAGATGAAACAGGGAAGTCTTATTGCCTAGCCAAAGATGCTGAGAACATGGAAACTACAGGTGAAATAGGAATGAAGGCATACTTTGAGATACCAGGCCTCAGTTACTGAACAACTGGAAAACAATAGTGTGGCAGGCTGAAGGTAATCCCCTTTGATTGAACAATACCTTCTGCTAGCAAACAGGTCCAAGGGTCAGAGCAGACCCTGCTAGCTCAGCAGCAAGGGTCCAAAGAGTAGTTTTAAGGGTTTAAAATATAACGCCATATGGTAATGCGATGATTCTTATAGGCTATATGTAAATGATATAGGATTTGTGTCTTGTACTAGATTGGTTGATGAAAATCAGAATATTCAGCACAGAGGACGATTTATTGTATTGTACACGANACTTCTCACTCCTCACCTCTCACTTCTTCTTACTCTCTTGTCTCACTCTCTTAGCTCTCTCATGCTCCCTCTTGCTTTTCTGGCCTGCTTCGAGCTGCGGCTGGCAGCTCCAAGCAAGGCCCCTATATCTATGTCCTTACCAATAAACCTCATGCTCTAAAACCTGCTTATAGAGATCCCTCATCATTAACCGTCCAGCACAGGAGGCTTTCCCTACACTTACTACTTATATTTGCAGGGTCAAACATGATTTAATTTTTCTAATCTCTTTTTTTATTATTACTGCATGTCATAACACACTACCATGTGCACTATGCAGTAGTTACTCAGAAATAAGATGGTTAATGCAGTTTTGATTTCAGACACTTCTAAGGTACAAAAAGCAAGCTTTCACACCACCCATTCCTCAGACGTCTGTGATCTGCAGCTCTACTGCAGCAGCAGTCAAGGAATCAGCCTGCAAACACTCAAGAAGAGACACAAACCTCTCCTGAGGAGAGCACTGCCTCCCCAGAAAGCAAGACAGTGGAGCTACTGCTACTTAATATCTCACTTTTCAGTACCTGCTAATCAAGTATTGTGCCACTCAATAAAGAGAAACCACACATGCTGTGAACACTGACAGGCCTTTTTCTGTCTCAGGTTTTGTGGCACCCGCAGTTTTAAAAGCACCTGAATATCATGCTCTAGATTAATTAAACTGGTGCTTCATAAATGCAAGGAAATGACTCCTTCATATTTTCGCAACAAACTGTAGCTCTCCCATTTTGGAGCTCAACTTTTCATCTTCAGTTTCTTGTGATATCTTTAGACTCCATTCCAAAAAACTAGCACAAAAAGGAAGTTTTACAGTCACTTTATTGAATCAAGAGTCTGTTGTTACAGTGCTAATTTGGGGAAAGTATTTGAAAATACTGTGCAGCAAAACAGACATTGCACAGAATATAATGAAATAATATAATACAGATGCAAGTCATTGGCAGATCAGTTCAGAGCTACCGAGGCTTAATATGGTTATTAAATTATGGTTATGAAGTAATAAGTTTCCATACAGCATTAGGACTTGCTCAGGAAGTAACAGCTATCAGAAAAAAACAAGGGTTGTCAGAAAAAACTTCAGGATTGTGGAAAAATGTGTACAGGTATGCGTATGTTTCTGCATGTGTGAATGGTCCAAAATGTACACATTCACAAATTGAGTCCTCCTGTAGGGAGTGCTTAATTTAAAATGTTTATAAGACATAAGAGATTTTGCCGACTTGCTTCTTGAATTTTAAATATAAAATGAAAGCATAGGATTCCATGCAAAGAAATTGGAGGCAGACATTGCAGGCCTCCCATTTGTATTGTTTGCAAAATGCACTTAGTGGTTTAATACCACCTGCTCCTACAGAGCAGACATAGGGAACCTGCTGAAATCTGGGAGCATCACAGTACAAAAGGAATGCTACTGAAATCACAGAACTCTTGTAAAGCTCGAGTAGAAGGAACTGGAGACGCTGCACATGATAGCTGGGTCTTCCCACCTTTCTACGCCTGCAGTGAGGCACAGCAGCTCTGCAAGGCTTTGGGGCTGTCCTGCCTCCCTTCGGGCACACATTGTTTCCCATGGCTGTCCATTCTGGCAGCAGGCCCTGCTCTGGCCATGCCAGGGCCACCGCATGCCCAAATCCCAGATGCCATCCTGGCCTGACTTGCATGTGCAGCATAAATTCCAATGTCCAGGCTAGGAGCCACCCCTCAACGCCAGCAGGCTGGGCACTGGCTGAAGCCCCAGACCTGTCCATCACCACTCTGGCTCAAGAGGCTCTCAAGCAGAAGCTCCAAAGCCACCACTTCAGCAAAAATGAAAAGGACACTTCTGCATAGGGGAAAGATGCCCAGCTGGCTAACCTTCACAGTGGGCCGCTTGAGACCTAATGCTGCAGTCTTCCCTCTGTGTCCCTGGCCAACATCTCCCACAGACTCTGCACTGCCCTGCCATTGCCTACAGCATTTCACAACAGTTGGATTTACTGCTCCACTCCTGAGTCCAAACACCTGCAGCTCTGGAAATGAAAAGTGATAACTGCTATTTGTCATCTTTCCCTCTTGCTGCTGCAGCAAGCCAGGACACAGGCTCCAGGCTGCAGTGTCACCACCATGGAGAATCATGGTGACATTTGAGAACTTCCCCTTGGACCTTGCAGCCAGCCAGTGCCAGTTCCCTGGCATCTGCTGTCTGGCAGAATCAAGCCCAGCTGCCCAGGGAAATGCCTATGTCTAGGAATCACTCTGCTCTAACCCTGCAAGACAGTTTGAATGGGAGCCATCTCCAAGAAAAACATAATCTGCTTCTGCTTTCTTCAGCCAAAAGACTCAGCTTCTCTTGCCCCTCCAGGATGGGACAAGAAAGCACCTCGTAATGCTGGTCTAGCATCCCTCAAGGAAGAGAATCATTTCCAAACATGCACTGATGACCAAAGTACCAACAGAATCCATCCCCTTTGTTCAGAGGAGCGCTCTGGTGTTGCTCCTGTAACTGGTGCACAAAGTTGCCCAACCTCTTGCCCCCACATTTTCCCAACAGTACACCAAGACATGGGGCCTAACAGACTTTTAGTATCTCAACATCTTTTTGCAACAATTCTTTCCTCTGCATGTTTACAAGGACAGGCCTCCACCCTGTGAAATTACCTAAAATGACATACTCAAATTTACAGCATTTAGGCATCTGATTAGGTCAACCTGGAAATCTACAGATTGTTCCTGTGGTTTAGGGTGTGCACCTATAATGTGTTCGTTCTCCTTCTGTCTTCTTTTATTTTGTTGAAATCATATCCTAGAAATATGAAGATTCAAGAATGAGAACAGTACTTTGCTGTCAAGCCTCAGCTGTTTGCACCCTAATTTCAAATAAAAATGAAAGTCCATTCCTGATCATCCAAGGTAGAGAACTATTTGATTGAAAAAAAAGATGTATTTCAATTACACAAACCATACATTTGTAAAGACTATTAAAAAACCTTCTTTCAAATTCTTTACCTTTTCTTTGTCAGTATTAGCTGCATTTTGAGATACAGAAACATTTTACAGGTGTAGCCAGTCATTAGCTCAGTTTAGAATAGCATTTCTAACTCTATATGTGAAATTGAAGAGACTATTGCTCTGTTCAGTACAGCAAGAACACATTTCTTATCCAAAGAACCAAAATAACTATACAGAGACTAAACGAGATATCAAGAAGAAAAGCTGAAGCCTCATGGGGCAGGCATGCATTTTTGATACTGCATATCCCAAAATCAAAAAGCAACACAGAACTCAGTGCAGCCTTTGCTGTGTACCTTCAATATAAGCAACACAGGCCAGGACAGCTTTGCTTTCTTCACTGCGCTCCTTGCACTTTCACCAACATACTCTTTAACCTTTTAAAGATTAGGTATTCTGAACTCTGAAATAAAAGCAAGGCATCATGAATTTCGTATACCAGCTGAAGCTCCTCTGAGGATAAGTAAACACAGGCATGTTCAGCTAGCAGTTTTATCTAGCTTCATAACAGGCCTTGGAGATTACATATCACCATCTGCACATTTTGGATTTAATTTCCATGGTTCAGGATGAGCTGAAAGGCTGATTTGCCAACAGCACACAATTGCCTGCATTTTGATTGACTGGCAGATGAGGGAAGAGTTTTGTATTTATTACAATGATGTCCATTCAATAAGTAACATTGGTAGCATTACCAAAATTAATAGTTCCTTCTTGCCAATGGTGTTCTTGCTGAAAGAAGTGTGCTGACATCCTTCTGCCTTCCTGCACACAAAGGCTTCACACAATAAAATCAAACATAACAGGAAATCAAAACACCTCCAAGTCTTTCCTAGCGTGCACTAGCACATCCAGTTGTTACCATAACAACAACAACGAAAGATACAGTGGATGAGACTTTACTTTTAACACTGAAATATCTGAAGAACTACTTTCCTCAGGAAAAAATCAAGAGGATACTAGATATTCTCTTCTTCAGTTGCAAAAGGACTGCAACCTCTTACAAGCTGAAAAGCTGCTTGAAGAAGGAAAGCTACAAGAATAAGGATGCAATTCAACAGAGGAAAAGAATATACTAATAGTCAGATTCGGAAAATCTGAAGCAAGGTTTCTTCCAGCCTCAACACTCTAGCTGCGTCGAGGTCACAGGAACCATGCCAAGACACACAATGTCCACTAAAAAGATACTTGATCCTGTATCTATGCAACTAAATCATGAAACTTATCACTTATGATGAAACAGAGCTAAAGCACATTCAATCTTTGTTTTAATTTCTGCAGTACTGTTTCTCAAGACCACAAAGCTTTTTCTTACAAGAAAAAAGCACAAAAAGTAAAATAGGATGCAAATAAGGGCAATTAGCAATTCTAGCTATGCAGAACCCTGACTATGGACTTTGTGACTATCTGTATGCAAGAGGCAGAACTACTCACTGCTTAGAGAAACTGGGCAGAAAAACTCAGTCTCCAGATTAGCAAACAAAGTCAAACACTGCAGAAGCCTTCAAAAGTTATGAATTCAGAAGCAGATAGATGTAGGTGAAAAGAAGGTAAAGTAGAACACTTCAGCACATTTTATGGTGAAATTGATATTTCTGACCCCTCTTCTCTCCACCTCCTTCGAGAAAGTGTAATTTATAAAATGTTGTTCAGATACTTTTGGTCCTAAAGAATCTAAAAGTAAGTTTGGGATGCTTTTTAGCCAAGGGGTGAGGTGTGGGTTCGAGCGGTGGGCGCCAAGTGTAGGGAAAGCCTCCTGCGCTGGACGGTTAAAGATGAATCTCTATAAGCAGGTTTTAGAGCATGAGGTTTATTGGTAGGGACATAGCTATAGGGGCCTTGCTTGGAGCTGCCAGCCACAGCTCGAGGCAGG
>VWZT01014712.1:50952-69218 GCA_013397055.1 Pachycephala philippinensis
CCTGCAGTTTCCACATTGTCAGCATCTTTTGCTATGTGATCATATTTATAAATCTTTCCTATTTCATCTTCCCCAACAGTGAGGAGTTCTTTTGAACATGCAAAAGCCAAACAAGAAAATCACACAAACACTTTCCCCCTCACAAATAATTCTAATTAAGAGTTTGCACTGAAATTGAGGCACTTACTTCCACATATAATGCCAAATACTCAATGAGTAGCATTTCTTGCTAATACGAATCAGCACTGTGTGTACTTCCATACCAGCTTTTTGTGTGTGCTGGTTTCAGCTAGAAACTCTAGGGATAGAGTTAATTTCCTTTCCCTCACAGTGGCTGGTATGGGTCTGTGTTTTGGTGCTGAACACAGGGTTGATAACATAGGATAATTTTGTTATTGTTGAGCAGGGCTTACACAGAGCCAAGGCCTTTTCTGCTTTTTGTACTTCCACGCTGGTGAGGAAGTTGGGAGTGCATGGGAGGTTGGGAGGAGACACAGCTGGGACAGGTAACCCCAAGTGACCAAAGAGATTTCCAGACCATCCAGATCACATGACATCCTGCTCAGTACATAAAGCTGGGGGGAAGAAGTAGAAAGGGAGGAACATTTGGAGTGATGGCGTTTGTCTGTCCAAGTAAGCGTTACACATGATGGGGTCTGCTCTCCTGGAGATGGCTGAACACCTGCCTGCCTGTGGGAAGCAGTGAAACAATTTCTTTTTTTGCTTTGCTTGTGTGCATGGATTTTGTTTTCCCTATTAAACCACCTTTATCTCACCCCACGATTTTTCTCACTTTTACCTATCTGATTCCCTCTCTTCTGATGAGGTGGGAGCAAGTGGTTGCCTGGGGTCGGTGGCTTGCTGGAGTGAAACCACAACACTGTGTCACTTTTTTTCTCCAGCTTCAAGTGAGGTTTCACTTAGCTATGCAAGCTCTATATTCCCAGCTGAATATTGCTGAAAGATTGTTATGCAGGTTTACATCCAGAGGTTCAGTCTGTCAACATGTTCTACCACTGTCATACTCTTTTTTGTCTTTTATTACTAAGGGAAGCTACAAAGAAAAGAAGCAATATCCAGACTAAGTGCATCTGTGCATATGAAGAAATCTGAGACAGACATTTAATGGGAAACAGGTTAAGAGCTTCACACTATCAGGTATACCACTACAGGGGTAAAAAGCAAAAGTCAGATCCCGGAATTACTCCCAGAGATCTCTCAATTACATATAGAAGCTTCTGTGTCCTGATCACATTTCTGTTTACCATCCTGGCAAATGAAGGACTGTTATCAACAGGCAATCAAAGGACAATCTTGGCAACAGACTTAAAACCAAGTTTGATGTACTGACAGACTACTGCACCATCTGCATCTGCTAGCTCATATCATACATTAGGCAGTCTGGATTAGCTTTCTTCATGTTAACCAGTGTATTGCAGAAAGCAGACAAGCTATGGATTATATAGTTATCACGAATGGTTTGTGACTAAGCATAAATTCCCCAGCATACACAAAAAAAGTGCTTCTTTCAAAGTCAAAATTCCACAGCTAAACCTCCTTTGATTACACCTTTTTCCCAACCATATTCAGAACATATTCAATTCTTGTGTTTCAAAAGCAGATCAGATTAGGACCTATTATGTGTTACTTTCCATAATTAATTTCAGATACATGACTTAATACACCAAACATGTAATATTTTAAAGCTCTTCCATATGAATTGGATTATGAGAAATACCCTAAGACCTGGAGGATGTGCTGGGAATGAACAGATCCAGAGCAGCTCTGTGAGAAGGCCTTGGGGGTGCTGGTGGATGAGAGGCTGGACATGACCAGGCACGAGCACTCAGAGCCCAGAAAGCCAAACGTGTCCTGGGCTGCATCCAAAGCAGCGTGGGCAG
The DNA here is from genome assembly GCA_013397055.1 of Pachycephala philippinensis. Classification (NCBI taxonomy): domain Eukaryota; kingdom Metazoa; phylum Chordata; class Aves; order Passeriformes; genus Pachycephala; species Pachycephala philippinensis. The sequence continues at coordinate 52,854 of VWZT01014712.1, forward strand.
CAGGGGAGGGAGGGGATTCTGCCCCTCTGCTCTGCTCTGGTGAGACCCCACCTGGAACACTGCATCCAGCTCTGCGGTCCTCAACACAAGAAGAATGTGGACCTGTTGGAGCAAGTCCAGAGGAAGGCCAGGAAAATGATTAGAGGGCTGTAGCAGCTCTCATATGAGGAAAGGCTGAGAGAGTTGAGCTTGTTCTCTCTGGTGAAGAGAAGGCTCTGGGGAGATCTTATTGCAGCCCTCCAGTATCTGAAGGGAGTCTATGAGAAAGTCACAGAGAAACTTTTTACAAGGGCATCAGTGACATGGCAAGGGAGAATAACTTTAAGGTGAAAGAAAGTAGGTTTAGGTTAGGTATTAGTAAGAAATTCTTTACTGTGAGGGTGGCAAGGCACTGGAACAGGTTGCCTAGAGAAGACATGAATGCCCCATTGGAAGTGTTCAAGACCAGATTGGAAGGGGGGCCTGAGCAATCTGATCTAGTGGAAGATACCCCTGCCTGTGACATGAAGGTTGGAAATAGATGGTCTTTAAGGCCCCTTCCAACTTTTCTATGATTCTGATTCTATGAATTCTTCACCTAAACTTTATAGCCTCCCTTAAAAATAACAAACCACAAACATCCCCATCACAAAATAAGACGCGGGTTATGTATCAGAATCTCACAAATACTCATACCTGGTGGACACATGTTTTCTGTTATCCAGTAATCTCAAATGTAGAAAATGCAATATTGTCACATAATATACATTGACAACACATCGAGTAAAAAGCCACTTAATAAACATACTTTTTCTAGAAAGCAAAAATTTATGAAACTTCCTTCTGTTTATAAATTTATTGATTTTGCACTAAAACTAACAAATAACTCACAAAAAGTAAACTATTAAGCACCTGTTTTGACATCTGTCTGCCTTCAGGTATCAACTTCCTTGTTTGTTCCTTGGCTCAACCACTTAAAGTAGCTTTAACTTAAATTATTGCAAAAATAATCTGCATTTAAGACACTTTGTGAGAGTCAGAAGGGAGAATGACTCACAGTAGAAAAAGTTTGCTTTGAAAGAAAGACCATTGCTGAAGAGCTTTGTTAACTGCTCATAAATGCACTGCAGAGATAATTGAGAGCATTCTCAAATGGGGGACATTTGTAAAGGATGCTTTTAACTGAAATGTTATCAGAATAGTTTTCAGAACGATTAAATCAATCAATGAATTCTTAAAGATCCTGAACTGGCCCCAAGCTGTAGCAAAGTCTTGCACTAAATTTCTGCGTAATGCTTTCAAAGCTGACCGCAGGGTCTGCAGCCTATCATCTGCATTAGGCCCCATCCTAAGCACACGGGAAGTGGCAGCTGCAGCAGCAGCAAGAGAAGTGCGGGTGTGGGGTCCCTGGCTGCGGCTCCGCGGGAAGAGAACGGCAAATGCCCCCCAGCATAGGCCATCAGGGTGGCAGGGCCCACTAGATGGTGCTGTTCACCCACATATTTATTACTTTTGTCTGAAAAATATAAAAAACCAGGACAGGAAAATAACCCACTGAGGGCAGTGATTTTTGTAAATTAAATAAGGAAACAGCATAAAGTTTCAGAAGATTTTTTTTATCAGCTTTCTCCTCATCACTCATGTGAATGGTACTGGCCTCCAACACACCTCTTTCTTGAGGCAATGTTAGATCAGAAAATGAAACTTCAGCCTAGTGGGCTTAGAGATACGTTCTCTATTTTTTAACTGTTGTTCTCTAAAATAATCCAATTCTTAGGCTGCTCTAGTGATAATGTGTATCATTCAAACATATATTAAATTATAGCCTGGAAGAGACCCCTCATTTTATTAATTCAACAAAATAGCCACGTTTGAAAATAACTTATGTTGCAGATTAAATAAAAAACAAAACCTAGATTGTAAGAAACAGAAAGTGACCCTTTGTTTTCTGAACCTTTCCCGTTTACTCACTGATAAATATCATAAGTTCACTGCACACAAAGGGAAAGTTTAGTTTTTCCAAATGGCTTATTCCATTTTGTCTTCATTTCAAAGTAACAGTCTATGCACTGATATAAACCTTGAGGGCATACCAGGGAGGGGCAGGGGGGAAATATATAGTACTTTCAGGAAATTTTGGTGTAAAAATGACAGCTAACCCACAAAAGATGGTAATTTTGTCCTGGAAAAAGAAAGTTACACACATACACACGCACATAAAGTTATACACGTAGGATTAGGAGGTGAGGAATAATGGGTTGAGTCACAGGGAAATTTTATTGAAAGGGCAGGAACAAAGTGTGTAAAACACTAAGCCATTAACATACAGCAGACTGCATCAGAAGAGTAAGAGTGATAATGAAAGACAGCGGAGGTGTTTTTATTAGCAGATTCAATAGAATTTAGAAAATAGGTTTCTTATTGCTGGAGGCCTAAATAAAGTTCGCAGGCAAGAATTCAAGATAGCAATTGCAGATGGTCATGGCAGAATCACATTACAACCTACCTTTCCTGTCTTCTCATGGAAAGCTCAGAAACAAAGCTGAAACCAAAAGTTAGCTTCAACATGTTGGGCAAATAACAAATTTGCCTGAGTAACAATACACAGGAAGCAAATCTGCTGATGAAAACTGCTGTTATACATGCAAAGTTACCATCACACTTCTACAACCTAGTACAGAACAGTGCCTTTCACCAGTGTTTTTAAGGACATTGTTTTAGAGACAAGACAAGAGGAAGTAGCTTCAGGCTGTGCCAGGGGAGGTTCAGGATGAAGTTTTGCACTGAAAGCGTTGTTAAGCATTGGAATGGACTGACCAGGGAGGCTTTGGGGTCACTGTCCCTGGAGGTGTTCAAGAAGAGACTGGACATGGCCCTTAGTTGCATGGTTTACTTGTCATGGTGGTGTTCAGCCACAGGTTGGACCTGATGATCTTGGAGGTCTTTTCCAACTGTTGTGATTCTACAGTTCTATTGCATAGGATTAACATAGCCTTAGAATGTTGGGCACTTCTTAGACTATGCAACAATTCTGATTATAAACCAAAATTGATTCAAAGTATGACTGCTGAGGTTTAATTTAATCTTCCAGACATAAAACTGACAAAAATGTTAAAGGTTATGAAGAAAACTAGCAAGTGACAAAATACAATATTTCTGATACTCTCTGTCTTTCATTAACATGAATAAGTTACTACCATATTAGATTATTCAGCAAATTAATAGGCAATATTTATTATAATTTTTAATTGCTAGTAATTAAAAACATTAGTGAAGTTAAAGATATTAAAAGCCTTGAAGTATTGTTCCCAGTTTTACTGGAACACTGGGGTATGTCTTCTGTTTAAGCATAAACAGCCTTTGTTCACTTAGGGTGCTACTATACTACCAATAACAAACTGACAGCTTGGCATAGCAAACTGACCTACAAAACATAGGTTTCAGCATAAAAGATTGTTCTGCACACAACGTCTTATCAACAACTTCTTATGCTATTAGCTTACCAGGTAGCTTACAACATATTTTATTGTTCACTACAGAATACAGCATACTAGAGAGTAATGATCTGATGAGAACTTCATCTCTTCTAATTTTTAATAACAAACTATGCTAGCACTGAAAAGTAAAAAAGGGTTGTTGCATAATGCCAGCTCTAGTAAATGTTTTAAAAGTGCTTCCTTATATTTTCAAACGTGTTTCTAATTACTAATACTAATACTAATTATTGATACAAATTTCTAGATATACTAATACTGATACAAAGTTGTCAGCTTTGCTGCACTAATCTGTTTTGAATTTGTTCACCCTCATTCAAGGGATAGGAAAATTTGCCATAAGAATATTAAAACAAATTTGTAAAAAAGGTTGCTAAAAACCTAAGCCCAGTTACCATCATCTGAGGAACGCATGCAGACGTGGACAGACTAAAATTACCGTGGTTCAGCTCCTTTAAGCGATACTATCTACTGCAAACTGATCCAAGCCCTAGCTTTATGTAATTCATCTAAAGTAGAAGGGTTTTCAAGGACACAGTCCTGTATTGCTGGTCAAATTGAAGAGCTGAAGTTTTGAAGGATCTCCCTACCTCACTTACTTGAATGACACGGGCTGCTTGAATAGACTTTTTAAACACTCAGCATTAATTGGTAACAGAGACTAGATTGAAATCAGTCGAGTTCTTTTAACCTTTCCCAAATACCCTCACATCTTCAAGTTTCACTTAATGTAATTGTAAAAACAGGTCTACTGTTACTCAACTCTCAAGGGTGGCATTAACTTCATTAGGTGCTGTTTGTACAATGTGTTAAGCTCCTCATTAGAACACGCACAGAGGTATTTTAGACTAATGAGGCTCTATTGTTATAACCTATCCCTGCTTAATTGCAATTTCTTTATAAGTAGCTGATGTGGTGCAAACTCTCTTCAATGGCAAATACTGGTACAACAATCAGTTTTAATTGATGTGTACTTTAAAATAAATCTTCCCATTAGGCTGCAGGTTGTATGCCTATTAGCCTCAGACAATAAAAAATATTTTTAAGAGAAAAAAGACAAATATGTGTGTCCACCCACGGACCTCACCCATTCGCAGAAGAGTGCTGCAGACTCCTTCCTTCTCTGCAGCCCTACCACAGCCGGACACACCGCACCAGCAGATGGGCTCTATAACTACCAGTAAGATAGAAGCATGGAATCATTTAGGCTGGAAAAGACCTCTAAGACCACTGAGTCTAGCACTGCCCAGTCCACCACTAAACCATGTCCTCAAATGCCACATCTATGGGTCTTTTAAATACCTCCAGAGCAGACAGATTTCAGGTCACCACATCTGTATTTTTCAGCAGCAGCCTTCATCGTCACCCTCAGTTCAGGTAATTCACTGCCTTCTCTCACGCTAGAAGAGAAGCAGACCCAGAGGTCAGTTCAGACAGTTTTCTCCCACAAGTGCACAGTCACAAGAGTTAAACTGTGGTATTGCAACTGTGCTTGTGGTGATAAAATGGAAAGACAAAATCACTCAACTTGCAAATGCCTCAAACAATGCTCTACACAGGATGAGTATATACAACAAATCACTTGGAATGAAAGAAATTAAGCAAATCAAGGGAAAAACAAAAGTAAAACCAAATAAAATGGTATCGAGGTAGCAAATAGGAATTTTGTTTCTGAACAATGTCAATTTTGTGCTCTTTTGTGCTCTTCATGCAGGGAGGTTGCGAGGCCTATGTAAATTTAAATCATGCTAAATATAACAGCTTCAAGGGGAAAAAAATGCCCCTAAGCTTTAGTTCTTCTTTCGCACTGGCAAGGGTCCTTCTAATTGTCATACCTGGGCAAAAAGTCTTTTGCTTTTAACACAGTTGCACAGAGAAAGACAGCAGATAAAACCATGTCTGTATATACAGGGAGAGAAATTCACCTCTGAAAAGGCATTCAAAAGGAAAAAGTTTCTTTTAAACAAAACATGTCTTTTTATTTTACTTTCAGGAAGCACTCTACTGCACAATCACATAAGATTAATCTTGTATCTCTAACCCTTCCTCCTATTGTTTGTGTTAAATAAAAATATATGGTAAGACGTAGGAAGGGACTATCTAAACAAGTGGGCGCAATTCTGCTTGGGACTACATGAAAGCAGTAAACCACCACTTTTCTCATAAAGAACAGAAAAATAGGTTTGAAGTGCTTAAATTTCATGGATTTGTTTACTTTCCTCATGGACCAGTCTAATCAATTCCTAAGAAAATCAAAGCAATGAAATCCATGAGTTGTTCAGATGGTCTTTATTGATTACTGTAGGCAAGTTTCTATCCAGTGAGGGTTTTCCATGCTTCCTACCTGCAAATTAAGTTCAGTGTTGCAGCACAGGGCTGTCTGACAGTGATTGGATCGGAATTCTGATGAAGCTTCTGTTCACCTAGGTGGGGTTTTGTATAATACCTCAAAAGCCATCCCTGTTTAATTATTTGCTACACTGACATATTAAAGCTGGCCTTGTTGGCTTCCTATTACCACATTGTTGTAGCTTTGCTGACAGCTGTATTACCAGCTGCTATCTCATTGATGTTATTATGGTCTCATGCATCTTCTTGGTGCTGCTACTCTAGCTGAACATTGCTGGAGTTTCGTATTTTATTCACTAATGCCTTTGCCCACGCATCTCTTGAGAGGGGGTGTCACTATACAGTCAGCAATGGTATTTTACAGTATACATACCAATACTTCATTTACCAAGTAAGTGTTTAATAAAGCAGAGGTCTAGCTAGGAGGCTACTAGCTCACCACAAAGATGACAGTAGTATGGATAATGAGAAATTTCTAACATTTCACAATGCTATTCATTGAATTTATTTCTTCCTTTCATGTCACTAGCCACCAGCTTGGTAAAATATTGTTACTTCTCATTCCTAGCAACATTTTACTCCAGGCCTGTCTGTAATCTTCATCATTAATACAGAAAGTTCAAAAACATGACCTGGACAAACTCATCAGATTCAGCTGTGTAAATAAATATATTAGTATTAGTATTACAGTACTGAAAAGAATAGATCAATTCACATTTTTTAGTGCTGGGACTGATAGAAATGCAAGACTCAAGCTATCATTTAGAGAATGGGAAATTACAAAGCTGAACTTATTTAACTTTTTAAAGTACACCCTACAAAAATCCAGTTTTTATTAATAGCACTGGTCTTTCAGTCAACCAGATGAAGTGTTTTTTTTTCTTCTCAATAACAAACCCAAGTCTCTCACTCACACAGGGCAACAAACTCAGGTTTTTTGTTTCAGACACTTTTTGTCTTATATTTCCTTACCAGCCTCAGGTGCCCAAGGATTAAGGCTTGAATTTCTAGACTTCAGTGTATCCTTCTGTTAAAATAAAATTTTGCAAAGTCTCATCTTCTAAGGTAAAGTTGCCTTTCATAATAACTCCACCACATTAGACTGTCTTCTCCACCCCAATGGCTTTCTTCCAAGTTCATTGGGTGAGGGTTTATTTCTTAACAAAGGTTTTCCTGCCTGAAAGTAAAGGCTTCCAAACACAAATATGCACCTCCAAAAGATGAGCATAAGGGAGTTCCAGGATGAGGAAGGGAATTGGAAGTTCATACACTGGAGTAAGCGAAACAGCATCTACTGAGGTATCACCATGTGAGGGAGCAGAAAAGACAGTTTGAAGAGCATGTTCTGACAGGATTACTGAAAAGAGTCACTGGCTTCCACAAACATGGGCACCACAGTATTCATTTCATTTCTATGTACCTCTAGCTGTAATTCTTCTATGCTGTATATTCATCTACCTCTCTTACTCCACCCAACTAGTTTTCTGCCCCTTGCTCCACAAATTTGTCTGTGATTCTACACACAAGTTCTGGTCCCATGCAGCATTCAGAGTAGCACAGACGTAGGCAATCCTACATATCTGCCCGTAGCATCCCACATACTCAACACAGCATTTGTTTAAGTTCAAGCAGGAACAGGCACAACTGAAAACTCACTACATATAAACTGAGTGTATCTCACTATTGCAAATCAAGCATATATTAGAACAAGAGGAAAACCAAGAAATCTAAGATGAGAAAAAGGAGCAGAATATCAAAAACTAGATATAAAATTTATCTAAAAATGCCCAAACTGATTTTAGAGTGAACAACATGTGACCCATATTTCCTTCTGGAATTATCTGTCGAAAGGTGCACTTTTCCCATGTCCAATTCAGAGGAAAAATATACTAGTTTTTGCATAGACTTGGTCCAAGCAGGAGAAGAAAAAATTGAGACACTCCTAAGCACAAAAGACAATTTTGGTTCTGAATCAGAGCAGCTTCTTCTGTATATCCCTCAGAAAACAAAAATTATGTGAGCTAAAACCATAAAGCAAGAGCTCTCCATTATTGCAGGCATCATAACAGACTAATTATGCAGTCCAATTTACAGGCCAGTAAGTTCTGAGACTCAGAACAAACCGATAAAATGACCACTCCCTGCTCCTTACTAAAAATCTATAAGGTTTTGTGGCCACACTCCAGCCAAGATGTAAATTCTTATAAGATTGTACATAATAACATTCACTACCATCTCAAGTCACTAGTATGACCTTCAGCCACAAGTTCAGCAGCTGGTTTACTGTTCATTTGGTTCATTCCTGGATGGTAATAAAATTGAATGTTTTGTTCAAAATATACTTCCTTACATCTCTTTACATACTTTGTCTAACAGCTTCTCCCTGTTTCATCACTTCAACTTGCAATATTTAGGCAGTTTCTTAGCAGTCACCTATCACAAGGCACAAAGGCCTTCCTAGCATAAATGAAGTCTCTTGCTCTGAATACCCAGATTTCATCACTTTTTTGTTCCTATACGATAACCTGAGAACATTTAGTAAACACATAAGGACTTAAAATGGGTATAACACAATTGGCACTGTTAACATATTTCTGAGTATCTCTATCTTCAGAAGAAATACTTCAGGGATTGAGAAAGCAAAAATAATCCACCATTTCGTTTCCTGGGGTAATTCACTTTATTTTAATTAAAAAAAAACAATATACATTTTTCCGGACAAGTTCTAACCTTTTAGTGACAACTGCTGCCGACTGAAAATGAAACTGTATGAGGTTCAAGGACACCAGCCACATTTTTTCCCCCTCTGCCTGCCTATCAGAAACAATTGCAACAGTGCTAGACTCCACAAGATATAGTCTAGCAGATAAGCGATAACAGAGTGTCAGTGACAAAGGTCAGAATTAAAGGGCATAGTTTGATAATCGTGAAAAATAAGGATACACTTGGCCAAATATGCATATGGAGTTCAAGAAAAGTAGATTAAAGGAAGAGAAACTCAAGAAATAAAGGGGAAAAGTTGTTTTCATTGTATGAGACAGCAAGAGACAGAGTAAAAAAAAATGTACTCAAGCTTACAAGCCAACTGAGATACCAGTTTCTTCAGAACATGAAGAACAATTCTCTGGGGAGAAGCCTGTGTACAGCAGATAGCAACATCACCAGGAGTATCAACTTCTTCCCACACCTGATCCATCGCATCAGAAAGAGAAAAGATACTGGTGTCTGTTAACTACTGCTAAGAGGTCTGAAGTTAGCAGCTACGAAAAGTAGTTCTGTATCTGCCCCACATCTCTATTGGTGACATTTCTTCAAGCATCTAAACCTTCCCTGAAAATGTATTTGGATACCAGAAATCAGAAAGACAGGGAGTGATCAACTTCTTTAAAAATTTGCCTAGTGGTTATAAACTACAAGGTTTTCATATCCTTGCAGCAAAATAGGGCAATACCAAAGATGATAATACAGCTTAGATCCACTTGGAATAAAAATTGCATGAATTCAAGTTTTATCATTTATACAGGCACCATCAGGTCAGCCCTTTTGGCCTTCTAACTGCAACCAACCATCTACTATTTTCCAGCCCTTAAAGGATTTCCAAAAAGAGCTCAAGATCACAGTTGTGCAGAGACACTAGAAATCCATAGTAAACTCAGTTTGTATGTGCATGATAAAAAGGAGAGAAAATCATTTCTTGAATATATGATAACAGCACTACAACCACTAGCTCTCTGTTCCCACTAGAAATGCATCTTTGTAGGCCTGCTCCTCCTCTTTTCATCAATCCAGGCAGTTACTGCTGCTACATTCAAGGCAAATAAGACCTCTTAAAAAGCAGGAGCAGTGAGAGTCTCAGGGCATTGTCACAAAAACCTGTTTTTCTTCACATGACCATACATAACATCAGCCGTCACTACAACAAAGCTCCTGAGGTGGAATTGGCAGCGTTAGGTTTACAGATGGAGTTGACTCAAATGATTCTGTGACTCTATGTAGCCAGGCCTGAGCTGACCTAAACTAGCTCAATAACACCAGCTGTGCAGGCACGAGCATTTAACTCTCCAGCCTAGTACTTGACCTGGTTAGCATTGCACTAGCATGGCAAACCTAGAAGCCCAGCAGTACAGGCATATGCAAGTAGTCATATAGTTGCAGGCTGAAAAACGTAGAATTGTCACTTACTATGGTGGTATGGAACGGAAAACAGTAGTTTAGAAGCAGGCATGGTACCCTGTACCAAACTGCAAAAATTGACTGTTTTGTAGAACAGCAAAGATGCATAAAATTGAAGGAAGGAATCATGTCATAGTTGTTCCTTGCTAAGAATGTTCCTGAAATTACCCATTTGGGGAAAAATTCAATTCCCCTCTCACTGTACTTGCTCTTTAACATACAGAAAGAACACAGTTGCCATTCTGACTTTTAATGAAGGGGTTTCATTACATTTTACTGTACAAATAGATTGTTTTCAAAGATAAATACATCATATTAATGATTTACAAGCTCACTACGTCACTTAAGTTTTCTAAACAGTTTTAAGAACGTTTCTTTCTTTGAAAAGAATAAAGACTTCCTATCCTAAGTGAATAGATATGAACAACACAATAGACCCAAGGCAAGTTCTTCTTGTGACTAGAGAAGGAAAAGTTTTTTGTATTTGTTGAAGGTTATATCACTTGCTTTATGGAAAAGTAATAAGGTACAGAGATTTTGCCTAGTTAGGCAGCCCTGGATTTGTAGCCTATGATCACACGGGATCAAGTGCAGAGTAACAAAAAGGCTCAGATAGCAAGAAACCAAACATGCACGGCATAGTGACTCAAGGAGGCATTAATTCAGATTCCAAGTAGCTTAAATACAGCTCCTTAAGTACAAGTTTCATGGGCAGTACTTAAGATGATGAAAAGCATATATTTTATTCCTTTTCTGCCTTTTTTCTTTAAAGTCTTCTCACATTTATTTGGAATTTTCACTTCCAAGGAAGCAGCTGTTTCATCTTTACCTTTCTTAGCTATTATGTTAATCCTGTATTTCAATAGTTACTGTTTCACACATTTATAGGTTTCATTACAATTTGCTTAATACTGATCACAAACAAATTTTATATTAAAAAAAGGACTAGATATTTAGTTATGTAAAGAAACCAGAAACAAAAGAAATTTAAAAAGAAAGACATCAGTTTGTTTAGATGTCTTTGTGTTTGCAAAGAAAACCTGTGAACAGTCCAAATGGACTTGTACTGTTTCACAAGCTGTTTATAGATGCTGAGAACAGAAAGAGTGCATTACGTTAAACATCTTTGGTCAGTCTCATAGACAAATCTTCACTACCATGTAGGTCTGAGATGAAGTTTAATAGAATTTCTAAATGCCTTGGGTGCTAAATCAGTCTATAAGAGGATCTGCAATAAAGAAAGATTGCTGATCATTTCCTTGACTAACCTAATCATTATAGTAATCTTCAACAAACAGAAAACCATGTAAGTTTGTAGTTAATGTTTGCCAATTCCTATAGAAAAACTGGTTAGACAAACTGGTTTTGCCCAGCTGGGTTCCTGTGCATTGAGAATTAAAATACTACCTGTATTTAAATTGAATTGCAATGATTTGACTTTATAGCAGCTACATGCACACATGTGGACCAGTTTGTCACCACAGAAGTGCAATATAATAATTTTGGCATGTCACAACAGGTGGATGTAGTCACTTCTTAAACACGTACAAGTATGTTACTCAGACTTGGATACTTAGCTAGATAATCCACAAAGCAGAATTTATGACAGACCATGCTACAGTTTTAGTTGGAAACCTGAAAACAAAACATCATTTGAAACAGAGTTCTTGTTTTACACTCCTCAATTCATCAAAACAAGTTGTTGTTATTTATAATGAAATTTCAAAGACACCATTCACCTAGATTTGATGATTTTTGCTTTCAAGTAAACTTATAAAGTGCTGCAGATAAAAAAGAAAACTCCCTTATGATGTCACAACACTAGGTTACTCATTAACTGATTTTTAAACTTAGTTCAAGCTGGAGTCACACCAAGACACCACTTCCTACAGCAGGGAAAAGCTGTGGGTTTCAAGGATCGCTCTAGAATTGAACTTACCTAAGTCTGCAGTTAGCTCCACTAAAATGCTGAAAAAAGGAAGCTCCTTGGAGGACTCAGTTTTTCATTTTGAAAGTCAGAACAGCTTCCGACACTCAAGTAATGACACCCCAGCCAGTCCTACGGAGAGCGTTGGATCAGTATTTATAAGGTAAATCCCAATATGTTTGAGTGTTTCGCATGTGCTCAGTGATGGGGGAACAGGGCAGCAACATGGGAGGGCACTGGGACAAATGCACTAATGAAAATACCCAGATAAGGAAGCTTAATATGAGTATGCAATGCACGCAGAGAAGGTAATTTCGCATATGTTACCGACTGCACTGGGAAGGGGAGCACTACTGTAAAGGAGAAACTTGTAAGGGAGGACAGAAGGGTATTGTTTTCTCCCTCCTTATCTATTGACACTGAAATTGACTGAAACCAATGATGGTTTTCATTTTCATTTTTGAATGTCTATAACACTATATACTAGTAAAACAACTAGTTTTAAAGTGACCTCTATGGGATCACCCAAATACCTATAATATTTAATCTCTGTACAAAACAAATGTAAACTTCGTTATATCAGGGAGTTTAACAAAATATTTTCATGTGTGTTTTGGCCTGAAGGAAGTTCATAATGTTCATTTAAACTAATTTTCAAGATAAGCACCACCTTATTCACAAGAAATATTCATGGAAGTAGAACACTTGCTAAATGAATACTGGTAAAGGGTTTCCTGATAGAACATCGCAAAAAAAAAAAAAAAATTTAGGGGAAATCTGTTTTCTTACTTTGGAAGGGTGGACTTGTTGAATTGCAGATTCTCTCTATGGTGGACTTCATTGCAATGCAGAGTTCTGGATAAATCATGCACCTTTTAGACAGCACAGATAAGGGAAGGCAATGTGAGAGGGCTACTGGCACTTACCACTTCTCTTTCCTCATCCACTGCAGGAGCAAGACAAGTAAACACCCATAGTACTTATGTCAACCCATCATGAATACAGTAGCTTAAAAAGCTATTCAAAATATCTTTAGACATTTATTGGTTTTTAATCCGCTTGAAAATTCTTTGCCAAGGGCTGGTCCTTAATTGTTGCATGGTGCCAAACAACCCTGAAGAGTGATTTGGAACCTCTACACAGTCTTTGTGTGGCTGAATTACATTTCTTTGTGGCTGTGCACAAATTCTTTATATGGGGTGACAGATCTTACCACTAATTGGGTCACTACTATAAATGAGTCTGTTGGCCTAATTTTTTCTCTTTTGAAATGTTATTAGGGCATTTTAATACTATATCTGCATACCATCCTTTTTTCCAACTTGAATGTCAGAGAGATAATGTCCAACAGTTTGAACAGATAATAGAGAATCAGAAATTTTAAGTTTTAATTAGAGATTTTAAAGGCTCTTATCTAGAAAAACTTGTTTAAAAAGAAAAGCTTGTTTAAAAAAAAAAAAATAGACATCTTTTTCTATGCTTCTTCATCTCATTTTCCAATTAAGCTTGAGACATAAGTATATACAGTGGTACTTGGAGGGTGCAACGTAAGTTGGTGATGTTTAACCACTTCCTAATTTGGACAACATAAATTTTGTCCTCCTTCCTGTGTCTTGTCCGGAACATTGGGCAGACAGATTTACCTACTTTTTTATTTACCACTAGATAACCAGTACACAAAAAGCTGCCATATATGCTCTGGGGGCAACGTGACCAGCCCTTACAAAGAACAGAGTCCTTTACCCCAGATTTCTCAATAATCAACCTGCCTGCCAAGTATTGAGTGGTAGGGGCAGGTCTTCTAGAAATCCAGTTTACTCAGTTGCTGGTTCAGTAAGGATAATATGATCATAAAACCCTGCTGTGAAACTATACCCCTATCAATAGCAAAGATGGAGTAGCAGGCTGCAAATACTAGACAATCTAATAAGGATGCATGATAGCACACAATCAGCTAGGAGATAGACCGAGCTCTCACCAAACTTGCTTTTCATGTGTTTGTCACAGTCGTGATACACTTACTGAAAACGAGCCACATGAAAAATCAGGGGAAATGCTTTGGGGAAAAATAAATGCAGGCCCTGCATTTTTAGGTGTTATTTTCAATACAGTCCTATTTATTTGGAGCATGTTTTCCATATATGAAGATGCATCCACAGAGAAAATTTACTATATTAATGACTGTTCTTGTTCATTCTAATTATTCATGCCTGAGGACAAAAACTGACTATACTCCTAAGTTTTTATATACATCTGCTTTCACCTCACTGTAATTGGCACCATGTGGATGAGCATGAATTTGGCAGAAACCAGGGAGTTATTAACATTTCATAAAGGGGAGCTCACAGTTTATCACCATGGCAGCACGTTATTCCTGACATAGAGCAAAACTGATTTCACAAGCAAATTAAGACTCTGGAGCTAAAGCTGAGGTGTCAGCCATGCATTATAGATCAGAAATTTGTATTGACAAAAGTATTGGCCACACGTGTATGTAGTATTTTATCAGCATGAATGCATAAACTTGTTCTGACATTAGAACAAAACATTTTCCAGTATGCCAGATCAAAATATGGGCTAAAAAAATAGGGATCTCAAGCTCCCATTTGGAGCCCAACCCTATGAGTCAATACCCTGTTATCCACCTCTCCTGAAATTTAGAAAAATTGCAAGGCTTTTGGTTTTGAACAATCTTCAGAGTGATTCCAGAAAAAAACCCCAAACATATTAAACACAAGAAAATTAGTTTTTTCAGCAATTTAGATGAGGACTACAGACCACCAGTTCTGTGAATGTCATAACACTATGTATGTTTATGCCAATCCTAGTAATAATCACATTGCAGGTTATATATTAAATGCGTGTTAAAAAAAAAAAAATCAACATTTGTCAGTAACACTGATATTAGGTAAAAATTATAAACAATTCTTTTAAAATTACAGAAAAATGTACAGCATGGAGAGATTTGTTTGCTAAATGCAATCTCATGAAAATTAGAGTCAAAAGGGTACTCGACTCTAGACCTGACCTGGCAGCTCATTTGGTGCTTTACGATATGCAAATACAGTACTTCCTTTTTGCATTTGTGATCTGGCATTAATATTTACCTATGTTTTGCTTACAACAAAATAACAGAAAAACTCTGTAACAACTAGTAACATAAACTTTAAAGATGGTTTTGCTATAGACGGGTTTTTGTTTGGACACAAAAAGGAACCCTACATCCAGATTTTCTCTCTGAAGATTTTTTGACAGGAAATTTTTTTAAGGAAATTCTGCATTGAAATTATACCCTTCAGAAACTTCCAATGTACTGCTGTAAGACTGAGGCTTAGTTCAGACTAATTTAAGAAGTCATGTTAAGGTACATACCAAAGGCTTGTTGTCTTCGTAGCTCAGTTATAAGCATCTGAAACATTGGTAACCACCTTACTGCTCAATGGCTTGCATCTGGGATTTGGCATTCACCATTTGTTGGCCTCATTATGAAGACATACATACATTTGTTTTGGTTTCTTTTTCCCCCAGAGTAATACAACTCCTAGTTCTAAACAAAACAGAAGAGTAACTGTATAAGCTCCGTCAAATAGCTTATTATTCACAACCCCATCCAATGTAAAGATTGGTAGAAAACTGATAGTATGATGAACTCTTTTACATTACCTTGTGTTCCTCACTTTAATAACCTTCCTCTTCTAAAAGTAAGAACAAACCTTTCCTAAGCTTCTGGAAAGTCTGGGCACTATATTTTCTTGTGGAAGATTCAATTTATCCTCAAAGAACATGGTTTTCATTTTCTTACATACTTAATGTACCATACTGCTGCACTTCAGAGATTGACGGATGACTAAAGGTTTCTTTCAACAAAATGATCACCGTAGTTACAGATATCATAAATGTTTGCAGGCACTCAGGCATATCTGGTTCCAAAAAGGATCCACATGTATTCCTTTATGATACACAGATTGAGTAATTATATACATGTGTGCACATTATTCATTAGAGGCAAATGTATTTATCTGTTTGATACATAAACATACAGCTGTAGCTGGATTGAAATTTTTGTCCAAGTCATCTGTATACAGAGATGTCACACTTGGATGTTGTCCAGGATTTCCTTGGGCATTTATAATCAAAGGACAACAAACCAAGCTCAGCTAACCACCAGAGCAGAAAAAGCAATATTTACACCTATCTTTTTCAGCATAGCTGGACAATATATTAAATGAGAACATATATTTCTTTTATTATAAATGAAAATATCTTTTTTAGATTATAAATGGAGAAAGAAGATTTTGCCTCCATGAGATTTGATACAACCATTTTAAATGACAAGATCTAGGCACCACCTTATTTTAATATGTTAGCATTGCCATCCATGAGGCATCCGGGGCAATATACTGCATGAAAATATGCCACAACTGCTCCTTTTTTTTTTTTTTT
>VWZT01014716.1:8265-55274 GCA_013397055.1 Pachycephala philippinensis
TTGTACTTAAGATCTGTATACCTTTATCATTACATCAACCCAAGCTCTTTCCAGGGCTGTAAATTAAACTCATTAGTGTTTGTGAGGGTTTTTACTCTTTTGATTCCCACACTACTCCTCTGCTCAGTGGGTCATTTCCAGAGTGACTGACTCACCCTTGTTTGGTTATTTATGCACCCTCAAGTTTCCTGGATCTCTGCTGTTTTTTAAACCCAGTGGTCCTGAAGCAAGGTGATGTTAACCCCTCCTGGGTGAGCTCCTGGGCCGAGCTGGTGATCTGGAAACGGCACCAGGTTTTAGAACAATGCCAGGTCAGTGCCTCCAACACCAACTTCTGCTCAGGAGCAGCCACCTCTTCACCTGGAGACACCCTGGCATATCCCATGGACAGACAGGACAGCAAAATTCCCACACACAGAGCTGATTGGGGAGGAATATTGAGGCTGACAAGATGGACAGCGTGTCAGAGCATCCTGGTGCACAGCAGCACCTCTCCTGAGCAGCCCTGACACCTGTCCCCAGGGATGCAGCAGCAGGAGAAGCCTGTCCCCAGCCCGTGCACATCAGCGTGCATAAATAAACCCCAGCAACACCAGCTTTGTCAATCCTCCTGACAGAGATCACAGCATTTGGATAAGGAGCCCAGCCAAAAGCACATTTCTGCTCCTCTCTTCATCATTAAACTTGATAGCTGAGTGATAGGCAGCTATTCAGTGAGATTAAAGCTTGCAGTGAAAAGAAAAGACACGGCAGTCACAAACTGTCCTCCCTCCCTTTCTGTATGCAAACACATTTTGGGTTCAGTTTACAGTAAGTGAACAGCACAGAACCTCCATGGGAGGAACATCTCCAGCCCATTCACAGTGAAATCTATTATCTCAACTTGTTCAGGCACAACAAAAGACTCTTGCCAGGAGGACCTGTGGACAAAGAGGAGAGTTTATCAGGTGGGATATCTTTTAAACCTAAACGAGTTTTGGATATTTTCATGACTGCACCTCCCTGGGTCTCACTCAGAACTGGGACTGGGTGTAATT
Organism: Pachycephala philippinensis; assembly: GCA_013397055.1. Classification (NCBI taxonomy): domain Eukaryota; kingdom Metazoa; phylum Chordata; class Aves; order Passeriformes; genus Pachycephala; species Pachycephala philippinensis. Next base: position 9,303 of record VWZT01014716.1, read on the forward strand.
GCTCTCAGCCTGGCCAGGACTCAAACTAAACCTGACATTTTGATGAGCTTCCTAAGCAGCAGACAACTGGCACATCTTAGAAAAACATTTACTGGCCAGGGATAAGAAATCAATTCAAACCTCAGATAACTACCTCAGATCAATGGGGCTGACTCACCGACACACCAAATATTTATTTATAAATGCAGGATAAGTGGAACCAAGGGCACCTTGCTGCCAAGTTATTAACAGCAGCAACTGTGAGGCAGGATGGATACACAGGGAAGGGACTCATCTGTCTTGTTTTAGACATCCACAAAGTTGACTGGGGAGGGCAGGCACATCTGGCCTGCTCGGGAAGTGTGTGTTTGATTAAGCTGAACAGGTCCACAGGAGACTCCTCGCCAGTGATAGCTCTGAGGAAGCCCAATATTAGACCTAACGAGCTGTCAGACCTGATGAATCCACCTCTGGGCATTAAAAGCTCCCTCCAAAAGGATCTGCCAGTGGCTGCACAGCTCGGTGTTTTAATCTGATCTATGATGTGCACCAAGAGGTGCTCTGCTGTTTGTGCTTCTTTAGGAAAACACCCATTTTTCTAAGGGGAAGGCAATTCCCTGGCAGCACAGTTATGGGCCAGCTCCCCACCTATTTCTGGGAAGTTGAAGCAACTCATTTAAAAGGTCTGTGCTTCGGTCAGAGCAGCCAGAGTTTGCAGGGTTCCAACAGCTCCACTGCCAACTCCCCGAGGTCTGGTGATGCTCACCCAGCAATCACCTCACTGCAGGTATCTTAGAGGGGTCAAATGCATCGAGGAGCTCAACAAGCGTCCCAAGCACACAGAATTCATCTGCCTGGAACAGGACAAATTCACCCCACTGGCCTCTTTTCCAAACACACCACCTTCAATTTGTTCTGGAGCGTCAGGCAGAGCTCGCAGGAATCGTGTAACTCTTGTGAAGAGCCTTCTCATCTGAAGCCTCAGTGGGCATAATTAGTAAATCAAGTTGCTTGCTCTGCAGATCTAAACCTTGTTTTCCCCCCCCCTCAAACTTCAGCCTGGCTTTCACTGCAGCATTTGAAGTGTTAGTGGAATTTTCCTGTGCTGAACACACAGAGATGCAGGAAAAGGTGGGATTCTGCACCTCGTGGAGGAATTCATGAGCTGAGGGCAGGTGATGGGCACTCACTCAAAGCAGCAGCTCTCAGATACTGATTAATTCAAAATCAGACATAAAAATTGCACATTTTGTCAAAATTGCTTTAATTTTGAGGAGCTTTTTCTTCTCTCTGCACCTCCATCACCTGAGGTGTAAATGTGGATATAAGGCCAGTGAGAAGTAGAATCACAGAATGATTTGGGGTGGAATGGACCTCAAAGCTCATCTCATTCCACGGGCAGGGACACCTTCCCACCATCCCAGGCTGCTCCAAGTCCCATCCAACCTGGCCTTGGACACTGCCAGGGATCCAGGGGCAGCCACAGCTGCTCTGGGCACCTTGTGCCAGGGCCTCCCCACCCTCACAGGGAACAATTCCTTCCTAATATCCCATCTAAACCTACTTTCTTTTAGTTTAAAGCCTTTCCCCACTGTCCTGTCACTCCAGACCCTTGTAAAAAGTCTCTCCCCATCTTTCCTGTCGCTCCTTCAGGCACTGGAAGGGCACAATTAGATCATCCCAAAGCCTTTTCTTTTCCAATCTGAGCAATCCCAATTCTCCCAGCCTTTCCTCAAGGCAGAGCAGCTCCATCCCTATAATCAGCCTGGTGACCTCCTCAGGACCCTACAGGATATAAGGNGAAAGAAAAAGCAGAGAGAAGGGAAAAAATAAAAAGCAAAGGGAAGGAATCTGGCCTCCCCCTGGCTTGCTCCAGCCTTGCAAGGTCTTGTTTGCAATACGTGGCAGATGAGAAAATATTTCAAAGACATTTTCTGAATCCATTCAAACTACACCCAACAGCACTGAGGTTGCTGCAAGCAGTCACTGTCACTTAATGTCACTGTAAAAGTCAAACCCTCGCTTCCTTACTCAGTTTACCAGCAAAACTGAGCATCTCCAGTCAATTTAATTTACTTGAGACTCCTGAGATGAGTGGTCTGCCCACTGTTGGTGTTGGGCACCATTAAAAGTGACTCGCCCCAAAACTGCACAGTGTCTGAGTCTGACCCAGTTTACTCCTGCAAAGACCTTTCAAAGAGTCCTGGAGAGACTCATGAAAAGGAGAAAAGCTTGTTTAATACCAAATCTAATAAATTAATAACCCAGAGGCCCATCCATTCCAGCACTGCCACCTGGGTGCTGTGTTTTCACACATCCAGCTGCTCACACATCTCGAGCTCCCTGACACCTCTGGAAATCACAAATGTCATCTTCAGAGCTAAACCTGGGCTCAAACCAGGCCTGCTAAAAGATATTTAAGGGTAATTAGAATTTCAAAAAAAAGGCTAAAAAGGCCTGTTGTCATCACACTTTGCAGGGGAGTCACTTGGGACAGTTCAAAAGACCATTTTATCTCAGAACAGTTTGATGAGCAACCATTGCTTTCCCAGAGGAGTGTGCCCAGATAAACAGCAGGGATCAGCACAGCTCTCTCTAGGTAACACCTGCCACGACCTTTCCTGCACTGGGGAGCAGCGGGAAGAGAAATCTGTGCTCTTGTGTCGCTGTAGCACCCCAAACGGGTAAAGAAGGACACAGGCCACGTGCCCAAGATGATCCAAAGTAAGGAATTTTTATGGAAAATTGAACAGCTTTTATATGTTAATAGGCAGAAGCGTGTTGAATGCCATAAAATAATTGGTCTCTTGGCCATCCACCCTTTGAGGTGATTGGCCAAGTTCTGAACCATCCATTTCTGGATGTTTTTCTAGTTAAAACCAAAACAATCCTTGAAAACAACTGCAGGTGTAGAAGTTTACAAACTGTAACATTATTTTAAATTCTTCACAGGGGAAAGGCAGAACTTCCACAAAATGCTGAGAGAGCTGGATGATCTTTTCTGCTGATGCTTTCCTGGTGTCCATACTCTTCCTCAGGAGGTGCAGCACATCCCCTCCGTGCTGGTGACACAGGTCCCACTTGTCACTGCTGCCTGTTTGATATCCAGTCACACCCCGCCTGAAAAGAGCTGTTTGGTGCCCTTTTAGCATCCCAAGAGAACAGTTTGAGCAATCCAGGTCGTGCACAGGTCCTGGAAGGCACCACACACCCAGAGCAGCACAAACTCTGAGTGTGTTGGGCTGGCAGCTCCTTGGGAAATCAGATGCAAAAGTCCTTTCTGCCTTGGATTAGATCTTCTGAAAAGGATCCCACTATCTCGCACCACAGCTTGGGAATTGAGCCAGAGCAGCTTCTTTTCCATGTAGTATTTGGAAGAGTTTTCCCACCTTTCTCTTTGGCAGCTTTTACCAGAGTTTTAAAGCTTCTCTCACATCTCCATTCTCCTGCAACGCTGTTCAAGATGGTGCTTATTAATATTCCTTAATAAAACCTACCAGAATAAAATCTTCCCTAATTAGTAGTGTTGGAGTGCCTTCTCCATTATTCATTAGGATGAAGAAATGGGTTATTCCTTTGCAGCATCTTCCAGAGGAGCAGAATTACCGAGGTTATTCTCATACAGTTCAAGTGTCTCCAGCTGCAGCTGTAAATTTCCACTCGGATTTTCTGTCATTCCTCCTCCTCCTCTGAGATCATGTGCTCTGGCTGCTAATCTTCCCTGCACATTCCTGCTGGGTCCTGCACAGCCCACAGCTCCAGGGGCACACACACAAAGTGAAGCACCTCTCCACACATCCAAAGCTCATTGAAACACAAGAATTTTCACATATAAATGTGGCCTGGCATGTTTTTCCTTTTTCCTTTCGGAAGCAATTTGAAGGGCAACACAGCAAAAACTTGTGCTGTTTTCATCCCTCCACTCCACATTTCACACACCTACAGACAGCTTTGGAGTGATGGCCTTTGGAACAGGTGTTTTGTCATGGGACAAGGCATTAGGAAAGAATTAAGGATGGTAACAAGAAACACCCCACTCCAGCAGGCAAAAATAAAGTCTTTAGGCTAATTCCCTAAATTCCCATCCCTTAATTCCTAATTAGGCAATTACCTGATTCCCATTCCATCCCTTGCTGAAGAGAACAGAATTATCATCCTCCTTTGTGCTAAAAATATGAATTAAGCTGGGAAGTGTTCCCTGCTCTTCACATGCAGGGAATGTGGTGGTGGGGACAGAGATTTTTCCTCTCAGCTCACGTATCAAATATTCAGAGAAGTCAGGTGAAGAGAGGTGAGAGAAAAGATGTGGGGAATCAACAATTTAGGAAAATTCCTCTTTTAGCAAGGTGAATAAATTGCTTTTTGATATATTGCATCTTCTGGTTGTAACCTATGGGTGGAAGCAATCCCCAGGAATAAGAAATACCCACAGTGGCCCTGAGCACTGTGATGTTCTCTGCCTGCTTGGGTCCTGGGTAATTTAAGGAAAGCTTCTGGCTCCCAAGAAAGAAGCACAGAGATATTTAAAGGATATTTAAAAGGCATTGTGGTTTTTTCTTTGCCTCAAATAAAGGAAATAATCTGCCATTTTCCATTTCACCCACTGTGTCCCAGTGCAAACCTGCCCAGAGCCAGAAGCACTGAAGCAATATTGACTTGAAGGACCTCAGGAACCTTTCAGTGCAGAATTCATCCCCTTTTTTTTGCCCCAGAAGCAGCCTCTGGGAAGGCTTTGGACAACGGGAAATGCCATGATGAGGGAGAATTCCATCCTGGAGCCCTAAACCACAGCAAGTTAACCACACACTCTGATCCTCCCAGTGCCTTCTTTTCCCTGGGTGAGGCAGATTCCCAGTTTGGGGGTCACCCATGGGCTCAGATGTTGTCTGAAACCCAGTGGGGTCAGCTGAAGGGATCAGAACCTCACCGAGCGTTCTCCCCCTTGGAAAGTGATGGTTGGGGATGACAGCAGATCCCAAAGTGCCCTGTTCCTGACAGATCCTTCCCCCAGGACTGGGGGAGTTGGGGTTTGGTGTGGAGCAGCTCAGCACAGCCACTCTGCACCTCCCAGGAGCTGGGGGCACCTGAAACAGCTGCTTTTGTACCCAAAAATAGCCTGGGGTCCACTCCAGAATATCCCTGGAGCCATGAGCCCAGGCAGCCACAGCATCCTCTGCTTGTCAGGCAGTTCTCACAGAACTCCTCCCCTCAGGCTCCCTCATTCCCCAAAAACACGGAATTTCCCATGGAATCATGGAAGTTGGGCAGCTCCTGCACCTTGCCTCAACGCCTGGGAGAGGAGCAGAGCCACAAACACACCCAAAAACTGCTTTTGCAGCCCTCAGTCACTCCCTGAGTGAGCAAAACTCCCTGAAACCCATTCATGTTTTGACTGAGCCAGAACAAAGGAGAGCAGAATACATTTAAAAGAAAATAAAATTGTTTTGCTGCCACAGGCTAAAAAAAAAATAAATAAATTTAAAAAAATCCCCCTTCCCTTGGGCTTGGAGTTTGATTTGTATTTCAATAAAAATAAATCAAAGTGGACAGATTAGTGTGTTTTGAAATGCAAATGCTTTGAAAACATTAAAGGACAAATAACAAGGTGGCGTGTTCTCAGTTTATTTTTGCTTATTATTTTTATTTACCCTTTGTTCTTAAATGATCCTGTGGCTCCTGTGTGCCTGATGGAAAATTTTGCTCCGTGCAGCAAACCAGCTGTAAGAAACAGGGAAACAGGGAGAGTTGCTCCTGCAGTATTTCCTTATGACTGAACAATGCAAAGGAGCTCCATAATTTAAATATTGATCCCAAGGCACATCCTAAAGCCTCAGAAAGCTCCTGGGTTGTTTTGGCTCAGCCTGAATCCAAGTAAATCACAGCAAACAGCTTTTCAGGTGATACTCAGGCACTGGGATTTGAGAGTTTGCTTCTGATCTCACTCAAACAAATAAAAAAGAGAAGCACCTGAGTCAGTGGTGGAGTTATCTCAGGACCAGAAGGGGAGGACTTGAACCAGACCCAGCCATGGTTTAAAGGGGGTTTCGGGGTAATCCATAATTAATAAGGTTCCAGGTTAATGGGTAATTAATTGAGAGTGCCCAAGGTGCTTGCAGAGAGCGATGAGAGCACTCAGCAGGACAGGTCCGACCTCCGTGAGCTTCTCACAAAGCAGCTTTCACACAGGTAAACATTCAGTATTTAAATTACATTTGTCTGAGGCAGGCTCAGCCCTGAGTGCCCCTGAGTGCTGCTGGCACCCAACGAGGTGTCCCCACACAGGGATCCCATGGGAGCTGTCAGCTCCATCCCAACTCCCCCAGGAGATTCCCCATCCATGGAAAGGTCTCAACACACACAGGAAGCAAATCTCCACCACCATCGACTCCCTGAGCACAGCTGAGCCAAACAGAAGGGACTTTTTAACTCAGCAAACAAAGCTTTTCAACACTTGGCTTTTATTTCTTCAAAGAGCTTCTTCTGAAGGACTGAAGGAACACGTTCTCTTTGCAAGGGATCACAAGATCTTGTGAAACCAAGCAAACAGAAGCCAAAGAGGCTTTCAAGTGCTGAGAAAGAAAAGAACTCCCTGAATTCCTTGGACCACTCTGTGTTCCTCCCAAGATAATTTCACTTTGGTATTAGAGGCAGAGATCTAAGCCAAAACTTCCAATTCTTCCAAACCTCAGAGATCTCTGGAGCCCAGCCTTGGGATCCAGTCTCCCTTAGAACAGAGATATTCCACAAACTGCAGACCTAGCTTAAGTGTAAAATTCAGCTTGAGGCTGTCTAGCAAGAGAGATTTGTCTGGTATCATCTGCAAACCCTCCAAGGCAGCTGACAAATTCAGTGAGCTCTTTTAAGAGACTTGAACAGAGGATTTGAAATCCTTCCCAGGCAACAGAATAAAGGTCTGAATTCAGGTCTAAGAAGGATGGAGAGACAACAGGAAAATGATCTTGTGGTCACAGATGTCCCAGATCTGGGATATTCTGTCCCGGGAAGAGCTGTGAATTCTGAGTGAACACATTTAAAGGTGAAAGAATTCCTGCCCCTGTTTATTGCTGCCAGGGAAGCAGAGAGCAGAATGTGCTTCAGTGGGAGAGGTCTGGGAGGAGTTTTGTGCCATCCCCACGCCCACTAACTTCATTTATTTGTAAAGATAAAGGCTCATCAGGTTTCCACAGGACAGTCCCAGCCCTGCAGCCTCCTTTTACAAAGCACAGGGGCAGGGGGAGGCATTTTCCAGAGTCCAATCTCCTCCCAGGAATTGCCTTCTCCGAGCTCAAGAGACTCACTTGTGTAATATGAGGACTTGAGGAGCTATGGACAACTTCAGTGTGATGGGGACAATCCAGACAGCTCTTAAAAGGTATTTTAACCCCTACAATATCGGCACATCTGAAACTCGCTGTGCAGCACCCATTTTTCAAAGATAAATTAAATTTATGTAGAAGTTGTGAGAACATTAAGTCTGTCATTGCAGATACAGAGCATTTCTCAGCCATCCCAAGTGACATGAGGAGGGCCAAAATACTTCACTTTTTGTATTAGAACTCCAGGGAACACTAAATACCCACAGCCTTTACAGACACAAGATGCCACTGGAATAAATGTGCTGCTCCAAAGCTGGAAAAACATGAATTTCACTTCTCTAAATGCTCCCCTCACCGAGGACATGGCACATCCCAAAGTGGTATTGAACAGCATTTAGTTAAAATTCAGAAATAGGCTGTTTGCTCCAGTTCCTAGGAGGCATTGTCACCTTGTATTTAGGCACAGGATTTAGAAGGGCAGCTATGAAAATTAAATGGAATTAAAGGTACAAATCAGGGCTTTGGGGAAACAGCTCCTGCCAGCACTGGGCTCTGCACCAGAGCAAGGCCCCTAAACTTCACTCAGAGGATGCACCAAAGAATCATTTTTTAAGAGGAAAACACATTTTGGAAGTTGTTCTGACCCACTGTGGACTTGATTCTCTTCTTTCCACACATTTTTAAGTGGTGCTCAACACAGCTGGGCACGACCCATCCATCAAGAGGGACAGACACACACAGAGCTGCAGCCCCCAAGAATTAAACCTGCCCCAGGTCAGCTGCACTGGAGAAGGAGGTGATGCCTAAAGAGGCCAACCTAGAAACAGAGACTGGACAGGAGGAAGGGAATAAAGGTGGATATTTATTTGAAAGGCCTTCAGAGGCACACCCTGGGCAGGCCAAAGGCTGCACCCAAGATGGACCCCGAGTCACGAGTTCTTCACACTTTTATAGCTTTGGGCCATTTGCATCTCAACCCAATTTCACCAATTCAACTTTAGCTAATGATGGAATTTCCCCTCAGCTTGCCCCCCTTCTCAAGATGCTGGGTTACACATTTTGGGCCTAGGCCGGGCTGGGTGTCCTTGGAGAGCAGCCTGGAGAGGCTTTGTTCTGTCTGTCTCAGCATGAGAGAGCAGCAGCTCCCAGGCTCCAGGACACTGCAGAGTTACACACTGGGAATGCAGAATCTGAAAAATATAAAAGTTAAAACCTAAGGCATCAGAGGAGCAGGAGCCAGAGGAGCCTCCATCCTCTGCCACTGGAGCACACCAGGCTCTGTGTCACTCCGAGCTACAATTGTGTTTTATAATCTCTTTTCACAGATGCAAATACCACAGCAGCATGGAAATGGCCCCGTAGATTAATGTAGCAGCAAGGCTGAGATGATAAATATGGTTTGGAACATTAATGTTTAATCCATTCCCTTTTAGCACAAAGCAGCAGCAGATATTACAGCACACGAGGTACTTGCTGAACACTCAAACTTTTGGGAGGCAGCCCCAGCAGCTTTTCCCTTTCCAAATATATTTTCCCTTTATGAATTCAGCAGAGAGTATCACTTGCCCAGTTTCAGCAAAACTGCAGCCAGATGTCAGCTTTGATCTCATCACCACATAACGAGGAGAGAGAAAGGACAAATAGGTTACCCTGCACTTCAGCAAGAGGAAGAATTAACTTCACTGCTCCTTGCAGCACCATCTGGGTTTGGCAAAGTTAATTCTCATCCATGTCAAGAGTTCATTCAAGGAAATAATTTTGTTTTCCAAATGCTATTCCTTCCTGTTTCTTCTGGATACGTAATGCCTGATCCCCTGACCCGCTCCTTCTGTCCTCATTATTCATACTTTAAGCATCTTAAAACAAAAATACCGCAGACAACTGCTAGAACCAGTGCTGGGCGTTTAAAGCATATTTTTAATACATAAAGTAACATGCTGGGATGGATTTCTCATCAAGAGTGAAATGAAAGGAGAAAACCACAGCGTCCTACTCAAGGCTACAGGCCAGGAAAAGCAGAATGCTGCATTTCAGCTCTGGTTTTTGACAGATGCCAGAGCCCTGGCAGAGCTCAGCCTCCTCCCCAACACCCCAAGGACAGAAACTGCCCAGCAGCACTGGGGATGAGGCTCTGCAGGGCCAAAAGGCACAACTGCTCCACCAGACACAGCCCAAGCTCCAGAGCAAACAGGGCCCCACTCGAGAAACATCTCACTTCTCTCCTCCAAGACACCACTGGGTCATCAACTCCATCCTTTGATGCATTTCAGAGTCTCCAAAAAACAAAATCTTTCAACCCCCACCATCTCCTCACCCCAATGTCCCTCCAAGACACCACTGGGTCATCAACTCCATCTTTTGATGCAAGTCAGTCTGCAAAAGACAAAATATTTCAACCTCCACAATCTCCTCACCCCAATACCCCTCCAAGACACCACTGGGTCATCAACTCCATCTTTTGATGCAAGTCAGTCTGCAAAAGACAAAATATTTCAACCTCCACAATCTCCTCACCCCAATACACCTCCAAGACACCACTGGGTCATCAACTCTATCCTTTGATGTATTTCAGAGTCTCCAGAAGACAAAATGTTTCAACCCCCAGCATCTCCTCACCCCAATGTCCCTCTGAGACACCACTGGGTCATCAACTCCATCCTTAGATTCAATTCATTCTCCAAAAGACAAAATCTTTCATCCCCCACTATCTCCTCACCACTCTGTCCCTCCAAGACACCACTGGGCCATCAACTCCATCCTTTGGTGCATCTCAGAGTCTCCAGAAGACAAAATGTTTCAACCCCCAGCATCTCCTCACCCCAATGTCCCTCTGAGACACCACTGGGTCATCAACTCTATCTTTTGATGCAAGTCAGTCTCCAAAAGACAAAATATTTCAACCTCCTCACCCCAATGTCTCTCCAAGACACCACTGGGTCATCAGCTCCATCTTTTAATGCAATTCAGTCTCCAAAAGACAAAACATTTTAACCTCCATGATCTCCTCACCCCAATGCCCCTAGCAGTACCTTCATCTTGCCAGGTGCCTCCACACAGCTGAGAAACCCTCGTGGTGCAGCAGCTCCTCATCCCACAGCACCTGAGACCTCCATCCCCTGGCCTGGCCCTGGCTGCTTTAAATAGCACTGTGGGGCGGAGCTGGAGGGCAGGTGCTTCCCTTAAAGGGCCTTTGATACAACAGAAACAGTTCTTTATGTCAGCAAAGGTGAGGGTCACCGCATCAAACCCTCCCAAAAAATGTTTTGTTACCAGCAGGAAAAAGTTTACAAAATTATATGAAAATTTTTTTCATTATCCATTAGTATTCTTCATAATATTATTTTTAATGTTGTCTTTTAAAAGTGTTATTCTTGGTTGTAGCAAGATCTTCCCTCTAGGTGACCAACCAATTATTACAAATTGGTGGTTTTTTATTTTTACTTTCATGTCTCTATTTTTTTATTGTTTCAAAATGTACAGCACTGATGCCTACATGACACATCCCATCATGTCAAATAAATACTCTGTGCTGTTCCCATCCTAAGCACAGAGTAAGGCAGGACAGATTATAATACAATTTTCCATCAAATTCATTGCCAAAATCTGTAAGGACAGCTGCTAATTAGCAGAGATCTGAACCACCTTATTCTTTAGATCAAAGTGTCCCCTGTTTGAGTTTGTAATGAAATAGCCTAACACTTTGAAGAAGAAAAGAATTATATTAATTGGGGGGGGGGAATAGTCAGTGTCTGTGGATTCGCCTGCGATCTTCTCTTTCAGCACAATCCTGTGGACTTTTAATTTCACTGGAAATGCTGATGGATCCAAATTTCCAGGGAAATCGAGTTCAGAGTTTCAAATTGCTCTCAGAACTTGTCACTCTCTCCAGTTTGTGGTTGCTCCATCCTTGGGGGTTCCAGACATGGAAACACTTCACCTGCAATTGGAGTGACAACCTCGTGTGTCCTGCGCTGTCAGTTCTCCAAGCACCCACCAGGTTTTTGGCCACTCTTCGTGTCCTTGCACAAAGACTTAAACCATGACAGGGACGTTCTCTGCCGTGTTTGTATCATCGATCAGCTGAAATAAACACAGGGAAAACGGGGATAAGACAAATCTGAAGTTATTCCCCCCCAGTGGATCACGTCTCTGCAGCGCCCGGCAAGGCGTGAAGATCATGTTTGTGGTTTTTGGGAATCTGGGGGAGTTCTCCTGCTGAGAGCTTGACCCAGAGCGTTTCACATTGCTGGAGACATATGTTGCATCTCTCCTGCTGGGAGCTCGGTGTGGCTTTGCAGCTTCCCTGCCTCCCTTGCTGTCCCAGGGAATATCTGCAATAGGGGGAGTACCTCGGTGGTGTAAGAACACCCAAACCCAAAGGGAATTCACCAATCTCAGCAGGGTGGGGGGAAAAAAGTCCCTCTGTGGGTGTTAAAAATGAATTCCTTGAGGATGTCCGTCCACACACACAGAGAGGCCGGGTCTGGACCTGGCGCTGACAGCGCCGGGAGGTTTCCAGGGAAGGTGCAGGAGTTTTGCAAGATGAGGTGATGCCAACCAGCTCAGGATTTCAGGGATATGGATAGCATTGAGTTGGATATTTGACCCCAGGAATGGTTCCATCACATTTGAGATGGCTGTGCTGTAAAGGGCAGGCAATTTCTGATGAGAAGTTGGCTCCTCTGTAGTCAGAGGAGGGTTTTTAGCAGCAAAGCTCTGTTTGATCTCACTTCAAACTGATGTTAACTGCTTTTATAGGTCATTTCATTATTGCCTCATTGTAGGAGATTGGAACTCATTAATATGCAGGAGATAAAACCCTTTGCATTTTAACATGCTAATTTTTAGGTGTCCATATGGCAATAAAATCAGGCTTTGAGCCATCCATCCATATCTTTATGTGCCTGTCTATATAAAAAACAATTTTGTGGTCTAGTGAGTAGGGCACTAAACTGGGAGTTGAAACTGGGGCTGTTGCTGTGTTTGCCATTGACTTTGGAGACAGGAACATGAACAGATTATTATGGGCTACACCAGGCTGTGAACTCCCCATATGCCATCCACTCTTGAGCAGTGCCCCGCTAAATAAACTTCTGTCCTGCAGAAAAGCAAAGGAATTCAACCCTTTAATGAAAAGTGGGGGCTGCTCCGTGTTCATGGAGAGGCACCAAGTGAGCGTGGCTGAGTTACAGCCCTGGGCTGGTGGTTGCACTCCAGTTTCACATCCCCGGGTGCTTTCTTACACGGCTGCTGCATTTCCCTGCATTTTGGGAAAGCTCTGTGGGATCTCTGTGCGTCCCTTCTTATTCTGTCTCTTGTATTATGTGCTCTTGTGTTCTGCTGAGCCTTCACCAGGCTGAAATCTCTCACTGCATAAAAGCTTGGGGGGAGAGGAAAAGGAGGGAGGCTGTTCCAGGCACATATAAATTATAAAAGCAGTGAATGCCATCTCTGACATTTAGAAGACAGTGATTTCCTTGTAGGTGGGTAAAGAGATTTACAGCATCTTCAGGTGCCATAAAGTGCCACTGTTGGGCCCACGTGGACAAATGCAGATGCAGCCTCTTTGTTGCTCCTCTTCAGCTCTTATTGCTGAATTTCTGCTCCTCTCTGTTCGCTTCCTTGATATATTTTCCCTGTTGAGTTTTAAATTTGTTTTCAAACAGATAAATGAGGATGTGCTTTCTTTAGCTGAACGCTTTGGATGACACTGGAACCACTCTACCTGGTGGGAGAGAACAGCACGTTCTGGCTGAGGCACTGAAGATGGTTCCTGTTGGGACAGCTTAATTGCCTTTCCGCTAATTAGCTTTCTATCTAAGTCTTATTAATTTTGCTTTAGCAAAGTTGCTCCCAGTCAAAACCTGCTAAATTAGTATTTTTAAATCCTGCCTTTCATCTTCGCCCCCTACTCCTGGTGCAGCCCCAGGTTGGGAGACAGAGAGATCCAAGAGTGGAGCTGCTCTGGGAGAGAGTCCATAAATCACAGGCCACTTGTGCAGGTTTGTGTTCAAGGAGCATCACCCGGAGTGGCCTCAGCTCCCAAGGACAAATGGACCCATCTGTTCCTCTCGCTGCAGAAAGGCTTCTTAAAAAATGGTCAACTCGTAACGTTCCACCCCAGCCCGGCAGCCTCTAAATTACTTTTCCTGCTGCAGGGAACATTTTGCCACGGGCAGGGAACATGGGCTGAGCAGCCTGCAAAAGGCTATTTTTGCATCCCTGTTATCTCTGGAAGTGCTTTGAGGCCACTCAGTGATTAAAGATCGGTCAACATGTTCTGGCTAAATGAGTGGCTGTTTGTTTCTCGGCTGAAGAGCTCTTCTAAACTGAAGCCCTGTTCACCAGAAAAAAAAAGCTTCTATTCCTGAGCAAACAAATTAATAAGAATTTCCATCTTCTTGTTATTTAAGACTTCCCCCCCTCCCCCAAATAAAAACATCATCTTCAACCACTGCAGCTAAGAAATGACATGAATAATTCACTCTAATTTCACACCGTTTAAGCTACTTTACTGGCCTCTAATTAACGTGTGTAGATTATTTAAGGACGAGAAAATTGCTTTGAAATGCAGGTAAGAATAAGCTGACTATCCCCATGTATTATGTGATTTGGTGCCTTCTCAGAGCCCAGCCATGCTGATGGATCTCTCAGGGTTATGGCAGATGAAGACAGAAGTGTATTTTGTGAGAAGTAGGCTAAAGATGTCACTGCAGATCCCATGGAATGTGCAGGATTCTATGGAAATTGGAATTTTGAAGGACAGTATTCAGTGCTATGTCCCCAGCCTGCCCTGGCTCCTGGGGTTTCCATGAAAGGAACCAAAAATGAAAGTCCAAAGCAATCTGGTCACTTAACCATCTGCAGAGGCCTCAGCAGTTTCCTTGGCTGATCCTTTCCCTGTCATTCCCAGGAGCTGGGGATTAATTTTGTGCTCTCCTCCTTTGTCACCGGGGCGGGGGGGACATCAGGAGAACAAATTAAACCAAGCTTTGCAGAACACCAGGCCTGTGCACAGCCATCACACCCGGCCTCTGCAGTTCGCCAGTCTCATTTCTGTGTGCTCAAGGGTTGTATTTTTTCCTCTTTGAACACCCAGAGCAGCTGATCTGACAGCCAGGAGCCAGTTCAGAACAAAGAGCTGCCCTCCCAGGCAACTTGTGGCATCTACAGCTCTGTCAAGGTGATGTGGTGAGGACAGAGCTGGCTGCCAGAAGATCTTTAATCCCTTTTTTTTCCACACCTTGTAGACAATCTGAGACTCCTTTTGACTGGGAGGCTCCCTGAAAATCATTCATCAGGAATGACTTGAAACGGTCAATTTTCTCCTCCCATCTTTGAGGCTGCCTGGAGAACACACCCATGTTTCCTGTCAGAAACAGCTCCTGTTTACCCCAAAAGGAGCTGTCTGGAGAACAAATCAGAGCTCTGAGCCAGAACCCTGCTGTTTCCCGAGAGCAGGCAGCTGCCAGAGGCAGAGCTAAAGCTCCACTGCAGCTCCCAAATGCACCTAAACATCCTAATGGGAATTATCAGTGCTCTCAGATGGTGCTTTGGGGCTACAGGCAGATATTTCTCAGTGTTTTGCCAACAAACTGATTTCTGACACTTGTTTTTGCACTGGGATGTGCCCAATCTCTTGTGGAGCTCTGTGTACACACAGGGCATTAAAACGTTTGGGGCTTCTGGGGTTTCCATGAAAGGAACCAAAAAATGAAAGTCCAAAGCAATCTGGTCACTTAATCATCTAAACTGGGAAGGGATTGGTACTGAGAACTGGGCTGAGAGTTGGCCAAGGTGAACAGTGAACTCATCCTGAGCTCAGAAAATGGGATAGTTCTACCTAAATTGCCTTTCATAATTAAAAAGATGAAACAAATGAATCAGATCTCATCTTCAAATGACGCTAACCTGAACTCCAGGGTTTGAGCATTGCTGGAGGAAATGGTGGTTATCAGATTAATGGCAAGTGCCTTTTCAAGCTGATTAGCTAAAAGCCCAAGAAAATGGAAAAAGAAACAGGCTGCTATCTAACAGCACGAGCTGAGCATTTCCATACCAGTAAATAAGAGGTAGGATAATAAAATCCTCATTAAGCTGCTGAGGCCTATTTGGTTTTGTTTTCTTTTTAAAGAAATGTTTTAACTCTGCAAACAAGCAGGAGCAAACATCGGGTTCACGCAGGCTTTAATTGCCTGGGGATGCTCTGCCAAGTCCAAATGCTTCTGAAAAGTTCCTCCTTGCCACACGCCCTGGATCTGGCTGATCCTTCTGGATGGATCAGAGAGGCATTCTGGTGTGTGCTTAGGCAAGCAGCCCCCTGATAAAACCCAGGATTTGATTTCAAGTTCGGATCACTGAGGGGAGGCCCTCCTGAACTGATTTCAGTGCGTGGAGGCAAATGTTTGGGAAGCTGAGGGCACCTTTGTAAGCAGCACTTCTTCCTTCATCCCAGCAGCAGGAAGAGGTTTGATTGTCAGCTGGTGCTGGGCTTGGTGACAATGATTTAATGGTTTGGGGGCTTGCCTTCCTTCCTTCCTTCCTTGAAACCTTCTTTCCTTCCTTCCAAACTTCCTTCCTTCCTTCTTTCCTTCCAAACTTCCTTCCTTCCAAACTTACTTCCTTCCAAACTTTCTTCCAAACTTCCTTCCAAACTTACTTCCTTCCAAACTTCCAAACTTCCAAACTTCCAACCTTCCTTCCAAACTTCCAACCTTCCTTAAAACCTTCCTTCCTTCCTGGAAACCCTCCTTCCTGGAATCACACGGTGCTTGTTGCACAAGAAGCTGCTGAGACACAGCCCATCTTCACCTCAAAGTTTGCAATCCTGGGCCCCAGTCCTGCGGGAAATCCGTGCCTTGCTCATTTTCATGAACCTGCCCCCAATTAAACGTGGATAAATATCTGCAGGACTGAATGCAAACGCACAGACCGGGCAGCAGAACGAAGGACGGGGAGAGTTCTCCTCATTTCATCTCACAGCTGCCCTGCTCTGCTGGCTCTGAGTTTATCTGTGCACAAGGCCAGCATAAATCACTGCTGATGTGGATCAGATGTGTCCTGCTGGGCCAGCAGCGAGCACAGATCGAGGATTAATGATCACCAAGGCACAGACCTGGGCCCCTCTGCCAGCAGGAGATGAAGCATCCTCCGGGGAGCTCTGGCTCTCTCTGACAGTGGGAGCCTCTGCAGAAAGCTCAGAGCAGACAGCTGATTTGAGATAGCTGGAGTTAGGGCAGATGGATTTCCCTCCTGAGGAGGTAAGTGACTTGATCAAAATCAAACATGAAGTCTTTGGCATGAATTAAGTCCTGTGATCAGGGAAAATATAGGAATAGGAGCTAAATTGATGGGCAGTATTTGGGGATTTGGATGAAGGGTGGTTTGGGTTTTTTTTTCTTTTGTAATTGAAAGATTAGTTTGATCAGAAAGGGAAAGCTTGATAAAGTGTGATTTGCAGGGCCTGTGGTAGCAGTAATGTTGGTTTCCCAGCTGAAATGGCAAAGCCTGGGCAGTGGGAGGACAGAGATATCATGAGCCACATTAATTAATCATTAACTCATTGCTTTTCTGCCAGTATTGCTTCCTTCAGTTCCGTGCTGCTGGAGAGCAAACGAGGAAACACTTTACACCACAACCTTCCATTTTAGCCTACTAGGAAATGGACAGCAAAAAACACCAGCTGGTTTTGGTAGCAGATCCCCAAGATTTGGGGGCACATCCAAAAGTTTGGCTGAGTCTCCTGTGCCCTTTCAGGAGACCTCAACCAGATCTGTATTTAGGGAAAAAACAAGTGGAGAAGAAAACTGACCCAGGACACTCCAGGTCACTGTTGCATCTGTCATTTATTCCTCCCTCCCTCCACGCTCTGGCCAGAGGGAAAACTTCACATTTTCACTGAACCCTCCAGTTCTCCAACAACTCTTGGACATAATGGGCACTGGACACGTCCTAATTTGCTCTAAATTGGAGCTGGACTGCACTGGCACGAGGCCAGGCCCTTTTCCAGGTGAATGATGAGGGATGTTCTCACCTTTAGCTCCCCCAAGCCAGCTGTTCCCTCCAAGCTCTTACAGGGAATGGGATGTTTTACACTCAGTCCTATTCCCCCCTCGCTGTACCTTTACAGTCGGAGCATTCAGATAGAGATGGAACCCATTTTACTTCACAGCAGTTTGAACACAGGTCCTTGAGTTGATTTATCTCCTTTATCCCTGTGCAGTCGGGTTCTCTTTGCTGCTTCGCTCATATCTCCCTGTTTTCTCAGCTACAGGATGTGACTGGTGTCTGAATTGTAATTTTCCGTGCTTTCAGGCATGGTTAAGGCACAATAAAATCCTCATGCTGCGTTTGGATCAAGGTGAGTGGAGCTAAAAATAGTGGGTTTAAAAAAACAAGCGTTTTTTTCTCTCTTGATTTACAGTGCTGAGCGTGTTTACATTTTGCTGAGGTTTTGAAAGTGGTTTTAATTGGGCACAGAGCTTTATGGCTTTTACACTCCTCCTTCTCCAGCACTGAAGGTGTCTCCAAACACAAATAGAGAGGCCACATCCACTCTGAGTCAGCTGCAGCTTGGATAATGCCACAGGACAGCTGTTCACACAAGATTTTTCCCTCTCTGTGTCCAGCAGAGGCTGAGCTGTTTGCTTTGTGTGTTGGACTTGATGCTTTTTTCTCCTTTTTTTTTTTTACAGAGTGAGAAGTTCCACCTGATTCATTCACCCCTGGCACAGCAGGGTGACACCAAACCCTTTCTTTCTGAGCATTCATAGGATCATGGAATATCCTGAGCTGGAAGGGACCCACAGGATGATCCAGTCCAGCTCCTGGCCCTGCACAAACCCCCCAAAATCCCACCCTGGGCATCTCTGGGAGCGATGTCCAAACCCTCCTGGAGCTCTGGCAGCCTCGGGGCCATGCCCATTCCCTGGGGAGCCTGGGCAGTGCCAAGCACCCCCTCTTTAGGACCCTTAAACCATTTTCGCAGCTGGCTGGAGAAAGAAACCTCCAAAAAAGGTAAAATTTGGTACCTTCAACCAATATCTTCTCCACCAGCTCCCTGCATCACAGAGTGTGCATAGGGAAAGAGCTGGGAAATAATGATGGACCAGAACTGGCTTGGCACCATGAGATGTTTGAGGTGTGACAGTCACCCCCAGGGTGGGCACCCACTCCCCACAGCGGCCAGCTCAGCTCTGGGCCCTGTTTTGGGGTGGTTTTGTGCCCCTCTGCCTCACGCTGGTGAATCTCTGATGCGTGGCTGCTGCAGGAGTGGGGCTGTGCCTTCTGAAGGTCACAGACAGGATCTGCTGGAGATGCCCCTTGCAAAATGTAACATCAACAGCTGCAGAGAGGGGGGGAAACAGGCAAAAAGCCCTGTGGAGTTTGCACTTGCACAGGGAGCAGCAGAGCCCGGTGTTATTATTAGCCAGCAGTGTGCTGGGCCATTATCTGCCTTGACAGCTCCAGAGCTCCAGGCTGCCCCTCTGAACGCTGCTGCTGACGTGGTGCAAATGTTCCACAGCCACTCTGCAATTATTTGTCAGCAATACATCCCCCCCTGTGCCCTCCGGCCCTAAAACACACACGGGGCCGGGTGGGTGCCATGGGAAATGCTCCTCAGACACACACGGGGCTGTGTGGGTTCCATGGGAAATGCTCCACCAGGAGCAGAGAGCTCCCATCCCGTCTCCAGTCCATCAGAGAGGAGCAATTCCCCATCTCTGAGCCCTCTCAGCCTCGTGGAAGATGTGACTCCAATTTTCTTTTACCTTCTGGTCAGGGTTTTGTGCTTCCGTGGCACAGAGCTCCCAGGATGAGGGATGTTTCCATGGCTGATGTCAGGAATAACAGCTGGAGGTGATAAATTGTTCAGTTTCCTAAAGATAAACCTGAGCTTAAATCACAGAATCTGAGAAAATTCCGAGTTGGAAGGGACCCACAAGGATCACCCAATCCAGCTCCTGGCCCTGTGCTTCACTAAATCGATTTAGACCCTTGTACACCATTTAAAACTTCAATTTTGGTGAAAGAAACTGTAACAGAGGAAACAAACATTTATTAGGGAGATTTGTTTGTTTGAGTAACACCCCAGAGCCATTTTTTGTTCCCTCGGATTGTTTTTTGAATAAGGCACACCCAAGACCTGAGCAGGTTTTTGTTAAAAAGTAATGTGCCAGTCCTAAGTCCTGCTGTCCATAAAAAAGAGTTTAACTTGCACAATTTTTAGCCATGTGCAAGGAGAGCCATTCAGAACCACTACTGAGATAAACTGAGGGGGTTTGATGCCTGGAAAAATGCAGAAATCAGGATAATGGTACTGGCACAGGACACTGGAGAGAGCAAAGCAAAAAGGAGAGAATTATAGCAAAGACAATCAGAGTTTGGTTTCATAAACCTTCACTAAATGAGGGCTAGGATGCTTTTAAACCATCTCAAAAAAAAGCAAAACCACCCCACATTTTCAGGTAGATTCTGAGCACCCAGTGAAAGGATTTTTTGCAGGTCTTAGGCTGAGTTTCCAAGCTCCACTAAACCAAGGCTGAGCTGTGGCTCCATCTCTGCCTGGCTGCCGTAGGGAGCCTTGGGGGATATTTCTGAAAGATCAATACATCAGAGATGCTGGAGGGATGCTGAGCCTTTTCCATGCTGTAAAATTTCATTTAAGCACCAAATAAATGGGGGTTCCTGCCCAGCCCCGAGGGCTGACAGGATTGTGCTGCCTTGGTGAGTTTGCTGAACCTCCCACTGATTTTATGATGACTGAGTTACATCCATGGTGGATGTTTTTTGCAGATCCCACCCAGAAGGCCTCAAGTTTTCAGCTCTCATCCTGATGGCAACTTCTGAGTGAGAAACATTCTTTTTACTGACAGAGGGAAGCAGCCCATGGCTTTCAGTGCCTCTGTAGCCACCGAGCAGTGGCTGAGTAATGATTTGCCATTATTATTCCAGAAATGTGTCCACAAACAAATGGAAAGCCAACGAGTGGTGCTTTGGTAACATTTCCCAGTATTGATTTTTTTTTTTTTTTGAATTAAATTAGTCTGATTGGTTTATAAATTTCATCTGTGTGCAATGGGCACCAGAATTCCCTTTCCTTCCTGTTTAAAGTGTGCCATGAAATTTTGTTAAAACCTTTTTTCTCATTTACTAACACACACAATTAATTTTTTTTTTTTTTAATCAGCCTCTCCTTATGAAAAATGCTCACAAAAGCCTCATGGAGGGAAAAACGAAGGTTTAAATCAGGACTTTGAAATTAATCAGTGGCAAGGCTGTCTTTCATCCCATTTCTTCTGCCCCTGGCCCATCAGAGGCCACCTCAAGCACGTGAAATTAGGCCAGGAGTAGGGTTTAGATGAATTAGGGAGAGATCTGGATCAGGTGTTATCTGGTGCTGAGCCACCTCTGAATAAAGTCAAATTATCCACTTCAGAGCTGCTCATTATCTGATCACATTTTGGAGTGGATGATGATGGTTTTTCACTTGGAGCAGGGTAACCTCCACTTAGATGCTGGCATTGCTGCCGTGCAGAGCGTGTGGTCAGGCACCCACAGCACAGCTCCTATTTGGATAAAATTAACTTCAGGAAACCTATCCCTGACTGAAATATTTTCTGTTCCTCTGCCATGGCATAATTTGGCCGTTTTATGCTCTAGTAAATAACAACTGAACTCAGATGGAAGAGGAGACAATGGGCCAGGCTGATCTTGCTCCTCCCATGGCCAAATACCACAGTCAGGAGTGAGGTGGGCTTGGGAAAAAGGGCTGGACAACACATTTGGGAAGTTTCTGTCTCCTTTTCCAACCCTCAGGTTTATTAACGATGCATTAAACGCTCACAGCAGCCCACAGAAGGACATTTATATTATACATTGTCTCTGCTCTGTGCTGCATTGCTTTGCCTGCACAAAGCGGGTTTGGAAGTTCGGGAGGGTTTTGTGTTTTTCATACAGAAAATGCACACACGAGCTTAGCAAAGCTGGGTTTGGGCAGCCTTAAATCGACTAAACTCAGACATGTGAGTGAAATATTGAAATCCTACACAGCTGGGGCTGTGTGTGGACCGTGAAATCCCATTCCCAGATTTCCCTGCCACGGGAGCACAGGGAGGAGCTGGGCTCGCCCTCGTGGCACATC
This sequence comes from Pachycephala philippinensis, assembly GCA_013397055.1. Lineage (NCBI taxonomy): Eukaryota > Metazoa > Chordata > Aves > Passeriformes > Pachycephala > Pachycephala philippinensis. Next base: position 30,741 of record VWZT01014716.1, read on the forward strand.
CCCTCCAAAGTCAATTCTGGTGCTCAAATCCCTCTGCCTTGGGTGACTTCAGAGCTGCTCTGGAAGTCTTTGCCAGCAGCAGCTCTGGAGGCAGGACGGGCCCTGGATCAAAGCTGGGTATTCCCAAAAGAGCCCCGGGACTGGAGCACGGCGTTTAAAAGGAGGATGACAGCACAGGATGTGAAGACTGAGATGTGTAAGGACACTTTCCTGCCACCTGGGAGTATCTCATTATTCACAAAATGCCAGCTCCTTAATTCTTCTAAACAACAGCATCAGCCCTCCACTGTTAATTTAAGGAAATGGCTGGAAAGAATAGATTTTATTCCAACATTTAAGTGACACGTTGCTCTTTTCTCCTTGTTTTCCGTGCCTGTTTCAGAGTGCCCTTCTCCCCACTGACTTTTGGGCATGTTCTGAAAGGTTAGACCTTGAGAAAGGATTGAAACATATTTATTTTTAAGCCACGCACACACCCCTCCCCAAATCAAAAGGGCACCTTGAAATATGAAGGAATATTTTATACAACTGCAAGGTAAAAGAGACTTTAGTTTGGTGGATGAGCCATGCCCACCTTTGTAATTCAAGGACAAAAGATGAACTCTAGCTGTACTAGTTCCCTAACAGCTGAGTTTTTACGAATATAATTACATTTTTCTCCTTTTTTCCCTCTGTCTATCCTGCTCTTTTTGTACTTTAAAAGATTTCTTTGTTTAGAACTGTAATGATTTCTGTTCGAAATTATATTCATTTCAGCTCCTGTCTTTTTGGAGTATTGATGGATCCCGTTAAAGGGCAGCTCTGCTTTGAGCAGGACTGGCTGAATTTTAATGGTACATAAAAGGATTTCTGCATAATGGCAGCCTTGAACGGGGCTGGGAGAGGGAGCCTTGTTTTTTTTAATCACCCTGGGGATATGCAGAGAGCCCCTTTGGCAGTTTTTCATCCTCACACTCGATGTTTGGCTGTGCTTTCCATCAGCCCCTTGCTCTGTTCCCCCTGTCCCCAGCAGTTTCCAGTTCAGACAGAGATAAATCCCTCACCATCAGTGCATTAATTCCCACCCTCCTGCTGCCCTTTTTGGAGAATCAGCTGCATGGGGGTGTGTTCACACCTCAGGGATGGTGTTTTCATACATCTCAAACCCTCCAAACTCCAGGTTCCTGCTCCAAAGGGTGAGAGGTGCACTGGAGACACGGACACCATCAGCAGCAGCATCTCTGAGAGCCCCAGCTCTTTGTTAAAGCAGTGGAAACTTGGTTAAAGTCCTGATAAATTCACAGATTCACCTGAATTCTATACCTTTTTGTGGTATAAAATGAACCAAATCCACTCTGAGTGTTCACGTCACCTCGGGGAAGGGTGAAAACTGGAATTTGTGTGAGGAAAAGAGCAACCACTTCCAAGAAAGCAAAAAGTAGACGTGGCCCATGGCAAATCTCAGATAGATTTTGAGGATCAGCTTGCTGAAGGCATTAAAATAATGATAAAATAATAATGTGAACTGCCCTGAGCACATCAGGAGACTTCCTGGGAGTCTGGAGGGCAGGGAAGGGTGGTGGAGCCCACAGGGAAGATTAATTATTATTAATTATGGACCCCAGTGTTCTCAGCTCTGGGGTTCAAGCAGGGCTCCTCACAGGAACCTTTTTGGAGGGGGGACAAGGCAGAAGAGCTGAACTGCTGGTAGGAGAGGTCTGGGGATGAATCAGAGAGATGAATAATAACAAATTGCCAGGAGCAGATGGGCTTTGCTCACGGGTTCTAACAGAACTCAGATACGAAAGTGCTGTTAATGGGGAGGGTGAAAATCTGAGGTTTTCATCACCCTCAGCACAGAGAAGGCGAAGGTTGCAACTGATGCACTGATTTTTTAAAGGCTGAAGGGAAGGGGAGCCTGGAAAGCTGAAGGAATTTTGGGCGCAAAGGGTAAAAGCTGTACTAAGGAATGGAATGAAAAGACTGGGATAAAGATGGCAAAATAGGAAAGAGCAGGGCTTTGCAGAGAGAAGCTGTGCCTCAAAATATTTCCTGAGAAATCAGCGTGTCCATGAGGGTGGTCTGGTGGCTGCAATACTCTGGGGTTCTCAAGAGCTTTTAACGAGTTCTCTCCCTAAAGGTTCTTAAGAAAAATAAGCTGAAGGGATAAGAGACAAGGTCCTTTAGTGATTTAGTGGGTAAAAGTTAGGAGCAGTGGTCTCACCCTGCCCTGTGCCAGTCAGCTTCACAAAAACCAGAGAAAGAGCTGGGGCAATTCCATTTCCTGGTGAAAAGAGTTCGTTCAGGGCAGAAAAAGCTAAAATAAAGGACCAGCAGAAGCTTCTCGTGGTTCTGAGAGAACGGGTGATAAAACAGGAGATGAAATTCACACATTAAGAAATGCGGGATAATGACCACTGTGAAAAAACAACATTAATTATAAGCTCCAGAGCGATGAGCTGCAGATTAGCTATTAGCATTCAGGGGAGAGATTTGGGGCTTGCTTTGAACAGCGCTATGGAAACATTAGCTCAAGGCTCGCTGGGAATGAGTCAGAAGGTACAGAGAATTTTAGAAATTATTAGGGAAGAGAACACACCAGGAAATGTAATTAAGCACTGTTCAGACTCCTTGAAAGCTGTGCAGAGCTTGGGTTCCCCTGAGATGGAGAGGAACATGGAAAAGCACACACAGAAAGGCAGTGACGAGGTCTGAAAGCCCAAAACAGCTCCCTCATGGAGGGGCTGAACAAGGAATGAAGCTCCCTTCCTTCTCATTATGCAGGAAGCTGCAGGCCTCCCACAAAACAGGCCCAAAATATTTTGAAACAAATGGAAGGGGATTTTTTTCTGGCACAGGACATCTCTGAAGTGCAGAACTCATCCCCGCAGGATTTTGTGGACGCCAAATTCAGCCGTGCTAAAAATCGGGAGATAAATTAGGGCAGGGGAAGGGTGGATAAATGATAAATCCTTGGATGGGTACAGCCTCGGGAAGCTGGGAAGGTGAACTAGGGAATGGATTTAACCTGTCCTTGAACCTTTCTGGAAGGAGCAAAGGTCAGAAAGAGCACCCAGAGCAGAGAGGACTTTGTGCTGTCCTGACTGCAGCTGGAATTCTGCTGGAGAAACTTAATTTACCTGGAAGAAAGAAGCTAAACCTTACATTACAGAAACCAGTCTTCCAGGTGGGCTCCAGCAGGCAGCAGACAGATGGATTTTCTGTGGTTTCCTCTGGGTACTACCTTTTCTGGTTGTGTCCTTGTCTCCTTTATACCCTGGTATTCCCTGTGATTGCTGCCCTTAATGACACCTGGACAACACAAAGTGCTCCCCAGCTGATCTTATTTAATTTATTTCTAATTATTCTGCTTTCTAAAACAAGCCTGGCATGCCAAGTGTAATTTTTCTGTTGTTGTTGACTTTGATGGGACTCTGGGGTGCCAGTGGGACAGCAAAGGAAATGCAGTGTTTTGGAGCAGAAAATCTGAAGCGAGCCCTGAGCTTCTCTTGGGACTTTGTCCCACACAAAAAGTCTGAAAATCAGTTTGAAGTCCTGGTTTTGTTGTTTCCTTCAGTTTTTGCTCCTGGCTGGGTGGCACTGGCCCTGGCACACGCTTGCAGAGGGCACTGCAGGGCTGTTTCTCACTGCAGGTCACTTGGACCTTGGCACCCTGAGAGCACTTCTGCCCTCCCCGCCAGCCACTCTCTGGAATTTAGAAAGAGAATTTTTCCTGCTTTTTTTAACGGTTGCTCCCTTCTGGCCTTTCCAAACTCCAACCTCTGACACTTCATTTTCACCCACGCCAGGAAATTTCGTATATTCTGCGTTCAGGGTGAGATTTTACTTGGCAGCTGTTCTTTCCATATGGCTTTTTTTTTTCCTATGCCAGAACCACACAAAGCTTTAGAAATTAAACCTTATAATTCCTTTACATGGCTTTCACTGTAGTTCTGCTTTATGGAGGGGAAAGAGTGGGAGCTGGAGGTGATGTGAGAGTGGGCAAGGCAACATCCCCGAAGACAACTCAAAACCTGCCCTTCACTGGTTGGTTTTTTGGGATGGGGATGCTCCAGGATGTTCCTGGAGCTTGGGAAGCAGAGCTTGCTTGAGGAGCAGCCAGTTTGGGAGCCAGGCTGAGCTGTCACAGAATTGAGAGGCAGAGCCTGGAAACCAGCTCTGCTTCCTCAGAGTTTCTGGAGCACGTTTCCTCTCCTTGGGGACCTGCAGGTGACACTGATTTAGTTGTAGCAGTGATATTGGCAGGCTGTGTCATCCCATTGATCAGGGGGGTCACATCAGAGACGTGAGACAACAACATCCCTGTTGTACACAAAGCACACACACACACACACACTGAGAAAAAGATGAATTTTTGAGTGATTCTGTTTTAATCTGAATTAATGCTCCCATTCAAGCCGCGGCTCTGCTCGTGCGAGGAACGCCGGCGCATTTCTAATTTCCTTTTCGCACGGAATCGTCAGCATAATCTGCTGGCAGGAGCCAGAACTGCTGAAAAGAGGACAAAGGGAAGGGCTTGTGGAGGAGGTGGGGGAAAAACCATCTCTGCTGCCACCACGGTTTGGCTGTCACCCGGGGGGTGGTGACAACAGACGCTGAGCCGAGGGAAGGGACAGCACCGGCAGATGGTGAGAGGTGCCTGCTCCCACTGCACTGAGCTGCCCCTGTCCCCCTGTGCCCTCATCCCACCCATCCCTGATACAATGGAAACCCTTCCTTATGTCAGCAAAAGTGTGGGTCCCTGCATCAAACCCTCCCAGAAAATGTTTTGTTACCAGCAGAAAAATGTTCACAAAATTATATGAAAATTTGCTGCGTTACGCATTAATAGTCTTAATAATGTTATTTTTAAGTGTTGTGTTTTAAAAGTGTTATTCTTGGTTGTAGCAAGATCTTCCCTCTAGGTGACCAACCAATTATTACAAATTGGTGGTTTTTTATTTTTACTTTCATGTCTCTATTTTTTTATTGTTTCAAAATGTACAGCACTGAGGTCTACATGATATGTCCCATCATGTCAAATAAATGCTCTGTGCTGTTCCCATCCTAAGCACAGAGCAAGGCAGGACAAATTATAATACAGTTTTCCATCAAATTCATTCCACCCGTCCAATCCCTCCTCTCACTGAGCTTTGGGGTGTATTCCCAGCCCCTTCCCAATCCCCTCTCCAGCCAGAGTTAGAGGTGATGCTGGAAAAAAAATAGTGAATGGTTAGAGCTTGTTAAAAATCCTGTGGGGTCCTTGGGTATTTTCACTGTTTTCATTGCCTTGTTCCCAGGTTATGCCCTATTGCTGCTGAATTAAAAGGAATTTTGGATAGGGCAGCTCTTGCGTGGGGAGTGAGATCAGTGAGCAAACTGCTGTACACGATCAGTTTACATCACCAGAGTGGCTTTTTAGTCTTTCTATTGTCTCTAGAAATATTAATTGTAATTAATTAATTAGGGATGTGTCTGAGCTCAGAGGAGATGTGGAGAACAGAGCTGGAAAAAAGAGAATTCTATTTTTTTACAGTCATTGCCCGAACAAGGATGGGTTCCTGTTCAGCTCTTTGCCCCAGTCACTGAATCATTCAGATGGGCAGACAAAGACCTGATTTCACCTCAGTCCCCTGCAAAATCCTAAGCTAATGACCAACCCTCCCTGTTTCCAGCTCCTTCTAAGTGCGTGTCTCCCCCAGGTGTGATAAGAAATTCCAAAGTGGATATGAGTAATGCTCCAAAGGAAAATAAAGGTACAAAATCAAGCAGATCTCCAGGAACACCTTTGGGTTTGTGACTCAGCACTTCCCAAAAGGCTCAGTTCATCAGAGGCAGGGCTGATTGGCTCCACATGAACTTCCTCTCTAAAAGAAATCCCTTGCCTGGTTCACGGAGCACTTTTAATCTTGATATCTGTGGGAGAAAATCGATCCAGCACCTCCAGCCACGGAGCCTGGCTGCCTTCGGAGTGACTGCATTCTAAACGATCCCCATGAATATTTATGGGGGATGCTTTGCAGTTTTTTACTCGCTTCTAATCTCTGAGTGATGATCTAAGAGCACTGCTGTAGCTGCTCCTCCATATGTCCTGGTGATAGACGTTAATAAGCGTAATAAGGCACGCACAGAATCTCTGATGGGGACGTGAAGCCTCTGAAGTCTGAGTTCCTCCTGCCCTGACTGCACCTCAGAGCTCTGCCCTCCTGCAGGAGGAGACAAACCCACCCTTCAGAGAATTCATTAAACCGTGGGTGATGGAATCCATGGCTTCCACCAGCACCAGAACTCACCAGCTCTGCCTTTAATGCAGACAGGGAACGTCAGAGCCCATTGCCGAGCACAAAGAGCTGCATTTCCCCTTTCCTAATTCACCTGGGAGAGGGAACCCTGAACAGCAGGGTGGTTTGGAGAAGCAGCTATGCTGGGAAAACACTTCAAATGAGTGCTCCTGCAAATACCTGCGAGACAGGGTATGGCTATGAAAAAAGGCCTCAGGCTGGAAATTTCTTTAGCCCTCGAAGTGCTTTGTGAAAATCCTTTTTCTCATGTGAAGAATTTAAAACAGTGTTATGGTTTTGTAAATCTCTGCACCTGCACCTACTTCTCAAGGACTGTTGTGGCTTCAGCCAGAAAAACATCCAGAAACGGATGTCTCAGGACTGGAGCAATCACCCCAAGGGGTGGGTGTCTGAGTGACCAATCATTTTATGCCATTCAACACACTTTCACCTATTAACATATAAAAGTTGTTCTAGCCTTCATTAAATCTCTCTTACTTCAGACAAATTCGTGGGTAAGTGGACTTTGTCAATTTTACCTCCTTGGCAACAACAGTGACAGCAGTGTTTGACCTCATTAACACAGCTGACTCAGAGACAGTAATTTTTACTTGTTCTGTGCTCCTGAACAACAAAACTTGCCTTCTAGAGTGCAAATTATGTCAATTATTGGGCTGTTCACCTTCTGGCACCAGAAATAGGCCGTGCAGGACCCTCAGGTCTCTCTGTGCTGGCCCTGGGGAGTGACTTCCCAAAGGAGCTGAGGGTAAGAAAAGCCCGTGTTTTGTTTGATACTGATGCTGCTCTTTCATCCTGCATCATTAGGCTGTCCCAGTTTCCTCTGATGGAAAAGGGTCATTTCTCATTTAGCCAAGCAGCTCTTTCCCAGCATTTAGAACGGGGAAAAAAAAAAAAAAGGAAAAAAGGGGAAAAAAAGAAAAAACAAAATCAGGGAATGATGGTGGAAAAAAGAAGGTGTAAACTCTTTTCTGAGTCTCCTGAGGCGCCTGAGTGGGGCTGTGACTCTGGAGCCCACTGCAGCACACTCCCAGTCAGGATATTTGAATTGAGCATTGTCCTTTCTTGAGCAAGAAGCAGCTGTGACTCAAACCCGACCATCTCTGCTGCAACCTCCACCCTAAAGTTAACCCCTCTCTGCTGTAGGATTCAGCTGCAACAAAAATGTCTTTGTTTTGTAACTCTGGACACCAATAATGGCTCAAGACAACACAGAAATCCCAGTTACAAAACCAGACTGGTTCTTCTGATCCAGTCTTTCCTGACCCAGCAGATGGAAACGTTCAGCAATGCATCCTTCAGGACATCTCCTGGAGATGCAGATTGGCTGTGCCAGGACAGAATCGTGCCCAAGCACGACATGTTCGTGTTGGGCAGCCTTGATCAGCAAGATTCCATCACCCCTCACTCTCCTGTGAAGCCACATCAAGTCCTGAATGAACAGAACCCAGCCCTGACCTCCCAGCAGGTCAAGGAGCTCATGAAATGTGCATTTCCAAGTGTAAATTGCACAGTTGTGGCAATGCTTCAGCCTCATGGGACATTTCCGTGCTGGTGGGGAAAACACGACCCCGTATTTCTCCACAGAACATGATTTCATATTTCATACTTCTCAATTAAAGAGAAAAACGTCGCAATGTTTTTCATTTTCTGTTGGAAACCTATTTGCATGGGATATTTTGCTCAGCAGAAAGAATTCCTTTGCCCAGGCGTGCCCTTGTTTTCTTTCTAACACCAATTCTTGAAGGCACCACAGCAGGATCCAGAACTTCATCAAAGAGAGGAGACTTCTTGCAGTTTCTCAGGGGGTGTAAGTTAAAACCATCAGGAAAACTCTGAGTTTCCCACGTGGAAGCCAACAGCTCAGACCAGGAAAAGCCACAGGGACAAAGCAGCAGCCAGGGCTGGAAGTGTCCAAGGCAGGTTGGACAGGGCTTGGAGAACCCTGGGATGGTGGAAGGTGTCCTGCCCATGGCAGGGGGGTGGAATGAGATGAGCTTTAAGGTTCCTTCCAACTGAGGCCATTCTGTGATTACATGATGCTAAATATTATGTGTAATGTACGGTGGCATTTTGGAGCCTTCCTGCCAATGCTGCTGAGGGATTTAATCTTCCCTCTGCTAGATCCTTATATCCTGTAGGATCCTGAGGAGGTCACCAGGCTGATTATAGGGATGGAGCTGCTCTGCCTTGAGGAAAGGCTGGGAGAATTGGGATTGCTCAGACTGGAAAAGAAAAGGCTTTGGGGTGATCTAATTGTGCCCTTCCAGTGCCTGAAGGAGCGACAGGAAAGATGGGGAGAGACTTTTTACAAGGGTGTGGAGTGACAGGACAGTGGGGAAAGGCTTTAAAGTAAAAGAGAGCAGGTTTAGATGGGATATTGGGAAGGAATTGTTCCCTGTGAGGGTGGGGAGGCCCTGGCACAGGGTGCCCAGAGAAGCTGAGGCTGCCCCTGGATCCCTGGCAGTGCCCAAGGCCAGGCTGGACGGGGCTTGGAGCAGCCTGGGATAATGGAAGGTGTCCTGCCCATGGCAGGGGATGGAATGAGATGATCTTTAAGGTTTCTTCCAACTGAGGCCATTCTGTGATTCCATGATTCTAAGCTGTTTACGAAAATTATCTCTACAGCTGTTCCCTGTGAACATCATTTCTCCCTTTTTTATCTGGTGGCCTTTGGTTGCTGCTACTTTGAGGCAGAAACCCCAAAATCTTGCTATGAACAGGCTGTGCATGCCAGGCTTTCCCACTGATTGTAGACTTGGGCATTGGCACTGACAGAATCCTCACGGAATATTTAACACGTGTGTCCCAGGCTTTTTTTGGTTTCTGTCCAAGGTGCAATCCTAGAAGGAGCAACCATGGAATATTTGCCTTTTTTTTCTTGATGCAGCCTCAAAAATGGGGGATATTTTTTATACCCCCCATTTGCAGCCTGATAAAGGTAAATTGCAACAGCTGTGTGAGTTCTGTAGGAATAATCAGGTCCCTTAACAGACTCCACTCATCAGCTCAGAGGAGCGAAACATTCCTGCAAATCCCTGAGTGGGATAATTCCATCCCATTTGACTTCAGACTCCCAGGCATCCAGGAGCCCAAATAATAGGTGAGCTCAGACAGAGGGATTCAATTTGCTTCAGATCAGGAAGAATAAGAATTAAGGGTTTTGTTTTGGTCAAGGTCAAATTCTTCTTCCTAACATGAATCTCCTGGAAACTCAGGGCCTTGTGAAAAAGCACATGGAATAAATGAGATGATGCCTTATGTTTTAGCTTTTATATTTTTCCAATCCTGCATTCCCAGTGTGTAACTCTGCAGTGCCCTGCAGCCTGGGAGCTGCTGCTCTCTCATGCTGAGACAGACAGAACAAAGCCTCTCCAGGCTGCTCTCCAAGGACACCCAGCCCGGCCTAGGCCCAAAATGTGTAACCCAGCATCTTGAGAAGGGGGGCAAGCTGAGGGGAAATTCCATCATTAGCTAAAGTTTAATTGGTGAAATTGGGTTGAGATGCAAATGGCCCAAAGCTATAAAAGTGTGAAGAACTCGTGACTCGGGGTCCATCTTGGGTGCAGCCTTTGGCCTGCCCAGGGTGTGCCTCTGAAGGCCTTTCAAATAAATATCCATCTTTATTCCCTTACTCCTGTCTAGTCTCTGTTTCTAGATTGGCCTCTTTGGGCATCAAGACCTTGCAGGGCAGAGAGGTGGGAGGGAGAGAGCAACCCAGGGCTGAAATTGGCTCTCCATCCTTTTGTGCTTCACCCCTAATTACACCTTGTGCCAACACACACCAGCTAGGGCAGAACAGCCTCTTGTGTTTCACAGTGGCACTAAAAACCTCTTCAAAAAGCTCGGTTTCCATCTCCAGCCAGAAGTGTGCAACACTCTGCGTTGTTTATGAGCCTGCCCACAACAAACAGCTGAGGGAGCCCTCTTTGGGGGCTCGTGGCTCAGAGGGGATGGCAGCTTCCTCTGCCTTCCCACATCCTTTATCTGAAGCACCAGAAAGCCCGTAAATTGCAGGTTGCTTAAGCAGGCAGAGCCAAAAGGTGGCTGCTGCTGATGGAGAGATGGTTTGTAGGAAATAGGACACGAGGTTCAGCAGGGCAAATGATTCCACTCAGCTTCCAAAAATACACACTGTGATTAAAAACAGCTTTAGGGCTTGCCCGGCATCTCCCAGAGCCAGAGGCGCTGGCAGGAAGGCCTCAGGAAGGGGTGTGGGCAGTGGGGAGGGTCCTGACCCTCACAAACACGGCAGCTGGGTGGGACAGACCCCCCAAGGGACATCCCATGGGGTGTGCCCCGTGTGCCCAGCACTGACAGGATGCTGTAGGGCAGCTCACGGTGCAGACAGTGTGACAAAGGATGGGCTGCTCTGTCTGTGCAGGAGCAGTTCCCTTCCCTTTGCAGAGTGCCAGGGGATGCCAGAGATTCCTGCAAAGTCTGTCCATCCTGGAGAAGCTTTTTTGTTGTCGCTGTAGCACCCTGAACAGGTAAAGAACAGCACAGTCCAAGCACCCAAAAGATGGTCCGAAGTAAGGAAGTTTAATGAAAGATTGAACAGCTTTTATAGGTTAATATGCAGAAGCGTGTTGAATGGCATAAAATAATTGGTCCCTCGGCCATCCACCCCTCGAGGCGATTGGCCAAGTTCTGAGACATCCTTTTCTAGATGTTTTTCTAGTTAAAACCAAAACAATCCTTGACAAACAACTGCAGGTATAGAAATTTACAAAACTGTAACATTGTTTTAAATTCTTCACATGGGAAAGGCAGAACTTTCACAAAATGCTGAGAGAGCTGGATGATTTTTTCTGCTGATGCTTTCCTAGTGTCCATATTTTGTCAGTTCCAAGCAGCCAAACGTGGGGAGAAACCCCTGTCACCAACATGCAGCAGAACCAGCCCAGAGCAGGGTGATGGACACCATGCCCAAATGAAGCCACTGGGGGAAATTAAGCTGCTGGTCATGACCTAGGCTGGAATTTGGCTGCAGCACTGGGATTGATGCCTGGTTCTCCTGTAGGAAGTGGAAGGGGAGCTCATCAGAGATGCTCAGGCCACCCTGCAGAGGCACCTCCAGCACGGTGCCCTCAGCCCCAGCCCAGCAGAATTTAGCTTTGGATTGATGGGGAGAGCAAGGAAGTTTAGACAGATGGATAAGCAAAGGCATCAAGCTGGAGGCTGTAAAGGAATATGGGATTTTTGTTTGCTGTAGCATGTCCAGTGCATTAGATTCCATGCGGGGCCCTAATAACTTTTAAATTAGGTGCTTTAGGATATGGTCAGATCATCACAGGTGAGGGAGTTGGTCTGGTTTTAAGAGGCACTGCTCATTACTACAGATTTCCACTGCTCAGCTGGGACACGGTAATTGGCTGGCAGTGAGCTCCTAGTCCAGTGTAACGGGAAATGGGATTATTTTCAGAGTGCTGGTCACCAATTCCTGCACACAGACCCTGAAAATAATACTCAGCTGACACGAGATTCTTCAAACTTGACAATACATTGGGTTTAGCTTGATTTGTAGGTCATGCAATTCAAGCTTTAAATCTTATTTAAAGACAAGGGTAGAACCTCTTGCAGGAGGAGAGATGAGATCTCTGTACCAAGGGCTCTGAGCCACGTTAATGAATGCAAAGAATGCACAGTTCACATGAGGTACAGGCCTCATGTTCAGCCTGATCCACTGAGTGATCATTAAACAACTACAAATCTGATCAGCTCAAGGGATTTCTGGGAGTTCTGGGCCATCTGTATGAGCCCCATTCATAGGATAAAAAATGCCAACACGCATTAGATCCCAGGATATATTGGAAGATCAAACCAAGTGCCAATAAAACTGTGAGAAATGAATAGAAATCTGTGTGCTGGCTCAGCTCTGGCTGGAGGAGCCATTCCCTGGAGCAAGGCAGGTGCCTGGCACCCTGGCTGGTGCTGGAGCAGAGTGAAACCTCTTTCCTGAGAGTGGTGTCCTTCAATTCCTGCTCTTGAATGAGTCTGTAGCTGCAGGAGGTCTCACATTTTGGGCTGCAAGGCTCAGCTTTCCCCAGGTGAGCAGCACTGATCTGGGCAGGGGCTGGCTGCTCCTTTCTTAGATTGCACCACAATTCCCATTAATATTCAGGCGTTTGGAATTCCAGAGTGTTGTTCCCTCCCAAACCTTGTCGGGGATGGGATTGACTGGAACACTTGCACACAACGAGCACTCCAGGGAATGCAAAGAGCCCCTCTTTTCATTCTGGGCAGATCCAAACAGAGGAGGATTCTCTACAATTACCAGAGAAAAGCCTCTGACAGGCAGATGTGATGCAGATCAGGGCTGTGTTCGTGTGTGTGTGCATTGGGGGACGATGCTGTGAATTCACAGCCACAGGGCTGGGCTTAAACCCAAAATATATGCAGAAATTCTAAATGCTGCACAGCACTTTCTGTGCTCAAAGCATGTGCTGGAGCACAGGCAGCTGCGTGGCTGGAGGAGGGGGAAATCACATTTATTTCCTCCTGACAGATCACTCCATTTTACCGGGGTTATCTGCTGCACTAAGCAAATATTTAAATAAGGTAGCCCTGAGAATATTGCAGGAGGATTTACTACAATGCAGATCTCNTTATTATTGCAGTGTCCAGAGCCAGCCCCACTGAGGAACCCCCTGGACAGGGTGCTGCAGTTGAAGGGATGGGGTGGGCCAGGGCTGACCCCCCAAAACCATCACACCAAGCTGGGATGGGGCAGCTACACCTCCCAGTAACACCAACCACTGGGATAAATCCACCCAGACACAGACTGGGAGTTTGCCACTGTCCTTGAGCTGCAAATACTCTAAAAAAAAATCCATTTCTCTGATTTTCTGCATGAGAAAGGCCACAGCTTCAGAGGAAGAATTTATTTTTTATTCCCAGGAAGGAGGGAGATGGAGCATTTGGTGGCAGCAGTGCCACCATGGCACCTGCCCGCCCTGCAGGTTGTCCATGCAGAGACCGGGCTCAGACACATCACTGCTCGACTGCTCACCTTTTCCCAGGAAAAAACCCACACCAGAACTGTGGAGAGGGAATTTTTGGTGCCTCCTGTGTGCCTCGAATGCCCTCTAGCGCTGCTCTGCATCCCTGGCCGGGATCTCGGGCTCGGGCAGGAGCTGGACCTGCCGACAAAATTCAATTCGCATTTAGGGTTTTATTTTGTTAATTAAAATGCTTATTGATGACTGGAGAGGAGCTGCCGGCTGGCCAAGAAGCAATATCCTGAGTCAAATAGCAGGGAAGCAGTTGGAGAGAGTGATTTCATCAGCAGCAGATGGGAAATGGAGCTCTGTGATGCAAACTGTTCCATCAGACTGTCCGAGGAGCTTTGTTAGCATGGCAAAAAAGCTGCCAGCTCTTTGCAGCATTAAACATTCTGCATCCCGGAGAATTCCAAGGTCCTCGATGTGTTAGACGAGTCAATATCAATTTGTTGCCTTGTGGAAACACACAGGCTTTACATCTTCATCAGGCTCTGTGTTAAATGAAATAGCTCCCTTCCCAACTCGCAGCTCTCCATCTGCATTTAGAGAGCTTTGTTTAACACCCCAGAGCAAACCCAGCTTTCTTCTTTAAACTAATCTTGGTGTCTAAATTGTCATCAGGAGGCTTCAGATTTAAAACAGGTGGGGGAAACAACAATAACTTGCTTTTAGGCAGCAGAACTAATTACTGATATTGCTTTTTGTGACCCTAAATATTTCCAGAACTTCTTCTTACCCTAGAACTGCCTCACATTAGGGACAAAAATCTCCTCTCCCCATTCCCATTTCCAGACTCAAATTCATGTTTGGGCAAACCCCGTGGCAGCCCAAGTGGTTTCTGGCAAAAATATTATTTTTAGTCAAGAATTAAATATCTCGCTGACACCTCGTTTCCTCAGGTCCTGGTGCCTCATCAGGCTGAGCAGGTCCCTGTGAATGACGTTCATTTTAAGGTGTGAATTTTAATAGACAAACTGCAACCCCCCCAGTCACCCCTGGAAGATTACTTTCTATAAAGGTGCAAATGAATGAATTTTGATGAAGGTGTTCTCATTTTAATGGTATTTCTAGACCAAAAATCATCCTGTAGGCTCCAGGATGTTTACAAAAGCGAATTATTATGAGATTTTTCTTTAATGCCCAAGATGACTGAATCATGGAGATGGGGAGTAGGAGAGCTCTGTTTTAGTAACATCATGCAGTGTATGACACCTTCTTATTTTAGAGACTCTGTTAAAATAAAAGTTGCTGAATTAGTGGAAAAATCAAGCATCAATTGCCTGTTATCCTCCTTTATTTAATTATATTCACATCTCTCTATTTTCTGCAAGTTTCTGTGCCAAAGACAGTGGTTTTCCAGTGTGTGCTGTGCTTCCTGAAAAATCCTGATTGTTATTTGCTGGCTTGTGGAAAAGAGGGAGAAATATCAGTGAATTTCAGAAATAATCTACCTGGTTTCTTCAAATGAGCAGGTGGGGAAAGAAAGCCCTGAGACCTCAAGGAATGGGGTTTTTTTTAGCATTGCACAGGCTAAAATTCCCACATCTATTTAACAACAGTGGCCTCTGGTGGAATTTTTCCTAAGTAAGGGAATTTGCTGGAGGATGGAGACATCTGGGCTTGATAACAGTTATGGACTGGAGCTCAGGAACACACCCCGAAGCATCAGGGTTTTGGATTTTGGCTTTTCATTAATGCTGACCCAATTTTAGCACGTGCCTCAGTGTGTGTTCAATGCTGCTGCATTCCTGAACACCTGGAGATTCCTGGGTGGCACTGCCCCAATGTGCTCCTTCCCCGTTTCCTCCTAATATACTCCAAAAGTAGTTTTGGAGATGTGGTAGTCCAATCTGGGATTTTTCTTTTTCTTTTTCTTTTTCTTTTTCTTTTTCTTTTTCTTTTTCTTTTTCTTTTTCTTTTTCTTTTTCTTTTTCTTTTTCTTTTTCTTTTTCTTTCCTTTTCCCTTTTCCTTTCCCTTTTCCTTTTCCTTTCCCTTTCCCTTTCCCTTTCCCTTTTCCTTTTCCTTTTTTCTTTTTTCTTTTTTCTTTTTTCTTTTCTTCTCCTTCTCCTTCTCCTTCTCCTTCTCCTTCTCCTTCTCCTTCTCCTTCTCCTTCTCGTTCTCCTTCTCCTTCTTCCTCCTCCTCCTCCTTCCCTTTCCCCTTCTCCTTTTCCTTCTTTTTCTTAGACATTGATTTATACCTCCCAAATAGGAACTCATCTCTCCCTCAGACTTTTTCCATCTCTGTTACATTTGCAAAAATTCAAAAGTCACTGGGAGATGGGAGTGACAAAGTGCCACAAACATGGATAGAGAGAAGAGCAGTCGCCTTTTTATTTCCCTAAAAATCTTCAAGGATTAGAGAGCCACCACAACTCCCTTCTTAGGCTTTGGTTTGGCAACCTGTTCTGGTTTGGTGAGCGTGTAAAGCATATGCTCACCCCAAAGTACCACTTCCATCCCATCTGCCTCCAGTCAACTGCTCATGTGCGTGCTTTTCTCAGGGCAACCTTTGCATCTGCTGAAATTCCCTGCCAAAATCACAGCCTCCAAGTGTCTTGTTTGGATACCCAGCCTGATTCCTGGGACTTAGACCTGCGCCTTGCAAGGCCTAGGCCAGGCCTTAAACCATTAGGTCACGTTGCTCTGTAATACTCACCCACACCCTTCTCCGCTTTAAAACCCATTATGATAGAGCAGAGTTTCATTTGATCTTATCGCTGCGACGTGGTTGGAAGGAGCTGATCAAAGTGAAATCCACTTTAATTAGCTTTTCCCAGTGACCTGAGCGTGCTTCCATGAGAAATCTCCCTGCGTCACCCAGGCCTCGGGAATCAGGAGGCACAGACCCCTCCCAGCACCGAGGGCACCGTCAGCGTTCCCCTGCAGCCTGGCAGGGATCCGGGATGTGAAATGCACTTTTTGATACGTTATTCTTTCCTCAGCCAGCCCTTAATGACTGCAGCTCCAGGCCAAATCCAGAATCCTAAAATGAGGCCGTCAACATCACCCAATTACTGCTGTTATTAAAAATGCCAAGTGTAATCATAATAATAATTAGACACTTATTATGCAGCGCTGCCTAAGGAGCAGGCTCTAAGTGTGTAAGATGTCATGCAAGCCCTATTAGCAGAGCTGGGCAATCTCACCACCTCCACAGCACTGCAGAAGATAAAATTGCATTTGAATGTGAATTGCCTGCATAAATCCAGTTTTCTCAGCCTGTCACCTTCTGAGGGTTTATTTTGGGGGTGGTTTTTTTGGTTGGTTGTTTTTTAATATTGCAACAGGTTATACCCTCTTTGAGTTTACCTCCTGCCACTAATGCCCTCACAGAGACTGGGAGCATCCAGAGAAATATCTCCCTTTGATCTGTTATTTATTATCAAACAATTATCCAGACAGACAAGTTACACCCACAGTCAGTGCTTCACATGCCAGGAAAGCAGTGGTCCAGAAGAAACCAGCACCAGATGCTTTTTATTGACTTCAGGCAAATACTTCCCCCTCCTTGGGCTTCTGTTGGGCCTAAACCCCACAGCCTTGGTGAAAACACTGCAGTAAAAGTCCTACAGAAACGTGCTAATTAAAAATGTCATGAGTGTGCTAATTATGTTGAAGATTACCACGTCCCCAGCTGATCTGTTCCCAAGCTGCCATGTGAAAGCCAAGCTTCCAGATCCTTCCACATGTACATGGAGAAAGCTGATATGGCTCCTTTGTCCCAATCTCCTGCATTGCATCCTAAGCATAATCTCCCCGGTTTTGCAACATTCTAGCAAAATCACAGCTTTTGAAAGAGATTAGGTGGTGTAACTTGGCTCCAGCCATCGTTCAATCCTGGCATCTGCTTTATTGCTTTATATATTGTGGAATTGAGGGAGATTATCTTCTAATTATTCCCTGTAGTCTGCAAGACAGATGGAGGGGGGGAAAAAAAAGCAAATTGTGTTTCATCAACGTGCTGCCAGTGTGTGCTCAAACTTCAATCTCTTTTCTGGTCCTTGTCCCAGACGTGACAGAAGTGTGGGAATCATCTGCAGATGGGAAATGGATCTGTAAGACAAGGGTCGATACAGCTCCTCACAGATTGTGCTTGCATGAGTGGCCACAGAATATTCAGGTTTTATATTTATGTTTCTATTAGTTTTGTTTTTCCAGCAGGGATTTAATGGTCAGGAGAGAAAACCTGTTGAGTCTGGAAAGATCACGCAGCCAAATTCATCCAACCTCCAGCTGAAGCTCTCTTGGGATGTCTGAGGTAACTTTAGCCTGGTCTGCCCCTATTGCACACAAGCCACCAATGTCACCACAGTTCAGTTCAATGGGAACCAGCCTCACTATTTATTTTGGGGGTTTTCTGGAAAGTGGATTTAGGCCCAGCTTTTGATTTTCTCCCTGTCCTTGCACTGGCTCTCTCACAATCCCTTTGGTTTTCCAGATGGGCAGAAGTTCCGCATGGATTTGAGGTGGAAGCATTTTCCTTTGCATGTTGTCTGATCCAAAATAGCTCCTACTCTGCTGTGGGGTCACAAAATGAAACTTTTCTCTGGGGACCAGGGGCGAAGAGCAAGAGGGGGAGTTTGTAGGGTGACAGGGCCCAGATGAATGCAACAGTGAGGAAAACTAGGCAGGGGAAAAACAATTCAGACAGAGACTGAGGAAAATGCTGAGTTCATAATCAAAGCATTTAGTTGGGCCTAAACTTGCTCCTAAATAGAGCTTCAGCTGAGGAAAATGCTGAGTTCATAATCAAAGCATTTAGTTGGGCCTAAACTTGCTCCTAAATACAGCCTCAGCTGTCCCCGACCCTTTTTGCCCCAAATGAGGGGTAGAGCTGCTTGTGGGGTGCTCCTGCTTCTTCCAGAGGCTGCGAGCTGAGGGCCCACCCTGCCCAGGTACATCCCCAGAGGGAGGGGAGCTCCTCTGGATGTGTTAATCCTCAAAGTAATGATGCTGCTGTGAGTTGCATGACATCAAACACTGGGAGGGGAGGGGGTAATTAGTGCCCCAGTGACTGCAGAGTCGTCAGCAAAATGCTGGTTCTGAGCACGAAGCTTTTAATGGGTCATGAGGAAATGGTGTGGGGCTGCTGGAGAAGTCTCTGCTCAGCAGGAGCAAGAGAAATGGGCCGAACTGAATACTTTAAATAATTTAATGATTTTATATCAATGACATGTCAGCCAGTTTGGGGAGGGTTGTGTTCATCTCCAGGCGTGGGTGCAGCTTCAGTGGGAGTGGTGGGGCTCTCTGACCTCTCTCACCCTCTTTCCTATAAATTCACACCTATCCTTACCTTCAGAGATTTTTTTGCATATCCAGGAACAAATTTCTGCTCATTCTTTACTTTCAGAATGGTCTAAAAGAGAAATCTCAAGGATCTTGAAGCTGTGGAACGAGCTGGGATCTGGTATCCAATCCTGTGGGAAGCACCATCTGCAGGAAAAGAGATGTTCACACGTCCTGTGAGAGGAATATTTTCAGAAGACTTTACTCATTGGAGGAGAGATCTTAGTGCAATTCCTTATCTTTTTTTATTGTGGGACCTTCAGAGAGGCTGGAGACCTGTGGTCAGTGGTTAGAGCTAAGCCTTGGGTCAGCCTGGAGGAGGGAGACAGAGATGGGGGAAAACAGAGATGGGGGAAAACATGGATTTGAGGTGGAAGCCTTTTCCTTTGCATGTTGTCTGTTCCAAAATAGCTCCTAATCTGCTGTGGGGTCACAAAATGAAACTTTTCTGTGGGGACTAGGGGTGAAGAACAAGAGGGACAGAAAGCAAAGATCAGGAATGGGAGGCAAAGACTTTTCCAGTCTAAAAGGGAAGAGAATGAGGAGATTGGAAACCAGAGTGATGCTCAGGAACTCTACAAGAGCTGTGTGCCAGGCAAGGAGCAGGCAAGGCTCAGGCAAGACCAAGGCACAGCCCTTGGAGCCAGGGCCAAGCCAGGGGTGACCCTGACTCACTGGAGCATCAGAGGGATAATCCAGCTCGGAGACCAGCACCTCCCTGGGCAGGTTGATCCAGGCCATGGCTCCCAGGGGGCCTGCAGGACTGACAGCTCACCCAGAGGCTGATCCAGATGCAAATCCACACGCAGGCCCAGTGCCAAGAAAAACAGAACAAGGCATTAACCAGTGCGGATGATGTGTCAGGTCCTTTTTTAATATCATCCCTTTGGATATTTGATATTATCCCTTTGGATATTTAATATTATCCCTTTGGATATTTGATATTATCCCTTTGGCCACAACATTGGGCAACAGTTTTGGGGGCCAAGTGCAAGAAAGACATTGTGATGGCCCAGTGTAGTGATAAAAGCAAGATAAACATGAAAACCTTGTAAAAGCTGAAGAACATGACCCACTGAGTGCTTCTCCACAATGATCCTTGTCCTCTCCCTTGGATGTTGCTGCTGCACATTTTTCTAATGTCCATTCAGTGTCCCCGGCTCTTTTCTAATGTTTTTTCCTCCTCTGCATCGTGGCAAAAGCCCAGGGAATGGCCTGTTCATTGGAAATTTCTGACCACTGCGTGATGGGGGTTCCTTTAGAGGGAACCTTCACAGATTATGGACCGAAACACCCCCTATTTCTAGAAGAAGACTGAGCCATTGCAAAGTTGCTGGGAAGGAAATGATCTCTAAAATGAAAGCACTGCAGAGTATGTGATTAAAGGGAATTAGTTCATGTATCCAAGGAAACATTAGGAGGCAGCTTGATCGTGATCTGTGTGAATTTGTTTCTGAGCTCTGAGCCCTTTGACAAATGTTTGGCAGCAGCTGGGTGAGGATCCCACAGGTTTGCTGGGTCCTTCTGCTCTGCCAGCTGAGGAATTGAGCTGCTGACAGCCAAAAGAGCAGCGTGGTTTGCAAGAGAGCAGCAAAGTGCATGGGCAGAGCTGTGCAAAACTGTCGCTGTAGCACCCCAAACCGGTAAAGAATGACATAGTCCAAGCACCCAGGAGGTGATCCGAAGTAAGGGAATTTAATGGAAAATTGAGCAGCTTTTTTATGTTGATACGCAGAAGCGTGTTGAATAGCATAAAGTAATTGGTCCCTTGGCCATCCACCCCTTGGGGTGATTGGCCAAATTCTGAGACATCAGTTTCTGGATGTTTTTCTAGTTAAAACCAAAGCAATCCTTGACAAACAACTGCCGGTGTAGAAGTTTACAAAACTGTAACATCGTTTTAAATTCTTTACATGCGAAAGACAGAGCTCTCACAAAATGCTGCAAAGGCTAAAGAAATTCCCTGCTGAGGCCTTTTTCGTATCCATACAAAACAGCTCAGAAAGCCACAGCAAAGGGAAGCAGATGGGATCCATCAGGGGAATAATGGCACGTGAGATTTGAGATCTTTTCACAGAACTACAGTTGGTACCTTCCAAAACAAACCCACTTCTGAATGAGACCCAACAAAGCATTCTCCCAGCAAACACCACCTTTAAATCATTCTTTATGGGTTCCATTTGGGGGCAGGCAGGGGAAAGAGACTTGTTCGAAGTGAAAGCAAGGCAGTGAGCAAAGTGAAACATTATTATATTAAATGTCACAAGACTGTGGTGTCCCAAAAGGTGTTTGATTTCAAACCATGCTGTTTGCAGGTGTCAGTCACAGCCCAGGGTTTCTCTCTCAGCAGGTTGGTGTTGAAGCCTCTAAAGCTGGATTTTGGAGCCCTCCCTGGCTGTTCACTGCTGGTGAGGGATACTGTGAGCACAGGAGACACCACACATCCACTGGGCTGGCCTTTCTCACCCAACCCTGATGAGTCCAAAAACAATTCAATATTGACAGGCCCATCTCCACTTCCCAGGCTCAGGGCATCTCCATTTTTCCAGAAATCCAAGCCACTTTTCTCAGCTTTTTTGGCTTCTCAGCTGAAGTGAGCACTGCTTGTCATCTGTAAGCCAGCACGGGACACCCCAGGGCTGCCCTAAAACAAAGTTATCCCTCACTTTATGAGGCATTTGTACAACCTTGCACCCACAATTAAAGCAATTAACTGAAATGAATAATAAGTACATTGATTTTTGAGGTGAGAAGGGACTTTCCTGGTTTTGTCATCTGAATACCTGCTCTGGCTCCATATAAAGTGGAGGATTGAACCCTAAGGAGCATCTGTCTGGCCCAGAGTAAAGAGCTGGACTGGAATGAGCACTCCTACCTTTCAGAAATACCTTCTCCTGGCTTCACACCTCTAGATAAGAGTATCATTGGAGATTTTGGGCTGTTTCTCAGCTGGATTTGTTGGGCTTCAGCTGTGAACAGCTACAAAATGGTTTGGTCAGACAGGCCCATGAATGTTTCCCTTGTATCTCTGCTTTCTGTAAAAATTCAAATTATTCTTTAACCTCCTGTCTGTTCAAGTAAATGACCTTTTTCCCCTTGGATGCTCACAATTTTGGTGGTCTTGAACACAGTTAAATCACCCAAGATCCAAAAGAAAAGTCTCACTGGCCTTTGTGTAGTCAAAATTCCTGTTTTTTCTCACCACTGAGCTATCTGTGATTACCTCACACAAAAACGACACGGACCTGGCAGATCCAAGGAAAAAATAAAATGTTCATCTGATCCTTTTCACCTAATTCAATTTTCTGTGGCCCCCACACGAAGACACCTGCGGTTTTTCTACTCAATCAGAACAATTTGTACAACACTGCAAGGAAAGTTGCCCCATCTGGCAAAGTCCTTGCTGAACAAGGGTGGATTTATTGTTGCTCTGTGATTCCTTAATCCCTTGGTATTGTTTGTGATGTGGTACTGGATGAATATAACTGAAACACAGGGTTTAATTACATCCAGAGGCTTTTGATGCTCTTAAGAAAGGAGAAAGACTCGTGGAGTTAAGAACTAGGCCAACAGCAGGTAGGAGCTTTTAAGGCTTCTCTTTCTTGAGCACATGACTCGGGTTTCCCCACAGGCACCCCTGCTAGAAAAAAATAATTAATCTGTCATGCACAGGGACTGGATTCAGAACAGGTTCTGTGCCATGAGACAGCAGCAGCTGAATTTAGGGGAATTTAATTGAGACCAAATGCCAGCCCTGTGCAAATCAATGGAAATACCTTGCTGCATCTTGCACCCCAAGTTAATTTGGAATATTTATGTATTTTCAAACCAAATCTGGAGTGCAAAAAAGAGCTCAGTTCTGAAAGAGCGGTACAAATTGTGGATTTGGAGGTAGTGCATGGAGCATTTTCTTCTCTGCTGAGTTATTTCTGAGAGGTGTTTTCTTTCCATTCACACCCACAGCACATTCATGTGTCTCCCCAGCAGTGGAGATGCTCCTTTATTTTCACATTTAATGCAGGCAGGGGAAATCATGCCTTGAAGCTGTAAAGTGCAAATTATACAGCAAAAGCAGCCAGCAATCAGAAAAATAGAATTACTGTAATGGTTACAAAGATGGAAAGATTCTCAGAGCCTTGTTGCCACCATCCAAACCATCCTGGCTACACTTGAAGTACAACCAAAGAAATGACATTTCCTATTCTCTAATCCATTATTCACCAAAAACCAGCACGGAATGAAAACAGAAGTGCAAACATCTGTTTTCAGGTTCGATCTTTTTGGAGGTCTGATTCCTCTGAAGAACTTAAACGCAGAAGTCAAACATCATAAATAATTAGACAAAGGATGCTGAAAATTACAGGAGAGTGGGGAGCATCTCCAGTGCCTTTATAGATATCTTTGATATTCCTTTCTTGGGAAAACCCTGGCTGTCAGGTAAGAACATCATATAACATAAGCAGCTGCTCTGACCTATTTCAAATTCCCAAGCAGGCTAATATTTAAACTGCCTGATCAATTGTGCCTGCTTCTATATCCTCTTAATCACAAATAAAAGGCGTTTTTGCAATATTAAACAGAGCTTCTTTTGTGGAGATCTCCCTCTGCAAAGGGAGAATAGTTCAGTTTTAATGTCTCACTCTCAGACATTTATGATGGGACAAATGAATTCTGTCTGAGTTGTCCACAATAACCCGCAGCTATTGGAAAAATAAATCTCTGCATCCCATTTCTACACCCCACAGCAGATGAAATATGCAGGATAAGTACATCAGGACACACTAACTCAGCGAGGAAACAGCTTCAGCCACAGCATTTTAATGGTCTAATATAAGGATGAGATATTATTGGCTGAATTTCGCCTTCAGTAATGTCTGTAAATACACGTGGTTTCTTGAAAGAGAGCAGAGCCTTGTAAATATTTAGGCAGTGCATCATCCCCTGTGATAGCAACCCGTGTGTGACTTGCCCCTTGTCCTCTTGAATGGGCGATTTTGCAGATGATGAGCATGGTCCCTTGGCATTAGAATTAGACAAAAAAGGACTTGTGGTGTTCTTGTGGTGTTCTGCACTAACAGCCCCAAACCCCACACCCCACAGCAGCCAGATTGCGAGGGTGTGCAGAGATTTAATTGAACTGCATTTTCACCAGGGGATCTCTCTCCTTCCTCCTGCGCCATGAAGATCATTAAGGGCTTTATGTTGTTGCTTAATCTGACACCGAAACGAGTCAAATCCGGCTCAACCGCTGCTGATTAAATTCTTATTTTCCTCAGCAGAGGGAGCTTGAGTCTGCAGCAAGAGCTGCCTCCTTCACTTGTTGTTCTCAGCACACCTCGGTGTGGATATTCACAGGTAACTGAGGAGAGAGATCCTGGCACTCGGGAACAGCTTGGAAAAGCCACTCATCCCTCTGGATCAGAAGAGCATCGTGTGCTGGATGCATCCAACCCACAGCCCTGCTCCAGAGGGGCTCTGTGTGGGGTTCAGCTCGAAGAGCAGCCTGAAATGGGGGTGAAACTGTGAGAAAAGTGGTTTGAACTGGTCCTGGGCTGGCTCAGGTCAGCACAGGGTGAAACTAGAGTGATTTTATGTAGCTGAAGGTCTGAATTGAGCCAGGGATGGGATTAAGTACCCTCAGTGCCACCACTTGGAGTTGAGGATGTGGGTTTTCATGGAGACAGCCGTGCTGAGAAGGCCAGGACAGGGAACCAGTCAAAAACCAGATTTCTTAGGAGTTTTTCTCACTGCAGGTTGTCACAGGGTTGTCCTAGGATGTATCTGCACCCTGAGCATTGTCTGGGGAATCACAGGGGCTCCAGAGCGAGTGCCAGGGATGTGTTCACCCTGCTGGGAGCCCCTGGGCTGGCACTGCCCATTCCTCCAGCTCCCTTTGTTGCCTTATGCTTCAGCTTTTATATTTTTCAGATTCTGCATTCCCAGTGTGTAACTCTGCAGTGTCCTG
>VWZT01014716.1:55457-65944 GCA_013397055.1 Pachycephala philippinensis
CTCCTGTCTAGTCCTTACTATTACTAGTACTAGTAATATTAATTAATAGTACTACTTACTATTCCCTTACTCCTGTTCCTAGGTTGGCCTCTTTAGACATCACCTTGGCCTGCAGGGTCTAATAAAGGTATTTCTGCTTCACCCAGAGCAATAAAACAGAGTTCCCCAAGCAGCTCTCTCAAAAGTTCTGTTGCTGTTTGCATCTCAGGGTCCCTCGGAGGGTGGCTCAAAGCCACCCCTGGCAGTGCCAGGAGCTGAGCAAGGCACTCGTGAGCTGCCATTTCGGTGTGAAAACCTCAGCCTGATGTTTGTAAACAGAACAGGAGGCAATTAGTGCTCCTAACTCAGCCCTGAGTAACTCAGCCCTGAGATAACCCAGGATGGGAACACACATCTCAGAATAGAAAGCTGAGCGTGCAGGTATTAAAATGACCCCAATAAAAATACATGTTGAAAGAATTAGAAACAAAGCCCGTAAGATTGAATTCTTAGGCCTTTATCCTGTGCGCTAGAGGAGCAGTTATCTAATTTTATTCCTCTAACAGGCCGTGATCCATGGGAAAATCCTTCTATAAAACAGCCATTAACCAATTAATAACGTTCTGGCTTGAGTTGTCTGCTTATAATCCATCTTTTCCCACATATTCAAGTAAGTTAAAGCTGTATAATTCCGACCTCAGATTCTCTTGATGGGTAGATCATTTGTTGTGATGGAAGAAGCCTTGAAGAAGTGCCTGCTACCCACTTATTTTCCAGGTAAATGAAACAAGCTGTAAATGAAACAAGCTGCAAAAATTAAATCTTGCAAAGGTCTAGTTCAGAGCCGCCTGCTTGAATATGCATTGGATCAGCCCCAAATTGCAATTGGTTTGCATATTTCCCAAAGAAATGCCAGCACATTAAATGCCCATGAATGCAAATAGGTGGTGGTTTTTTTTTTTTGGATTTGGATAATTTAGCAGAGGGTGGCTCGAAAATGAATGCACACAATAGGATTATACAATATTCTCAGGGGTTCAAACGAGTCGCTGGGTGCCTCGGGGGAGGCCGATGTGGTGATTAAAGCTGAGCCTCCAGGGAGGAGGAAATCACAGCCCTATTCCCCTCCCTGAATGGCCGCATATTTGTGGAGTCACCCAAATTTTCACGCCTCGCCCTCGGAACAGGGACAGGGCCCATTGCACCGTCTGTGTGCTGATAGCACAGCAAGGCAGAAATGGTGCTGAAAGGCAAATTGCCTCCTGCCTCGGCTCCACAGATGATTTCTGCTTGTGCCACGAACAGAGCAGCACCCACTGCACACATGTCTTTGCTTATTATATTTATTTTTTACCCCATTTATGCCTTGCCTCCCCTCACCAGCCTCTTTTAGGCACTCGTAGCCACCATTCCCAAGAACATCTATAAAAACCAGGATGGCATCACCCTAAAACTCCCAGTTCTGCCTCTCCCGAGCAGCTCTGAGTGGGATTGTCAGTGTTTCATGTATTTACACCAGCAGAGAAGGCCTGGGATGGGGACTTTTTTCGTTTATATGAGTCTCAGCGCCACAGGGGGTATTTAACTTTCTGCCCTGGTTGCTGTAATTCTCTCTCCAGTGGATATACAGTTCAGATCAGGTTCCTATTGCTGTGATGACAGGCATTCAGCAGGCACTGTAATTGCAGAGTTAAAACAGCTCATTTTCTTACTGGCAAGCTGTAGTTAAAGAGGTGCTAGGAGGCAGCCTGGCTGTCTGCAGAGGAACTGATCAAAGCACTGAAAGGCATCTGGCTTGTCTCTGTTTTCTTTCACCACCCCCCTTGCTGATGGAGGGGAAAAAGAGAGAGAAGAGGAGAAAAAGCGAATGAAAAAAAAAAAAAAAGGAAAGGGGAAAAAGAAGGAAAAAACTATTAAAAAGGAATTTATGAAAATGAATACTTGTCCTTTTCCTAAGGCAGTGTCTTATTAAAGGCAGTAAACACAGCCGGGTTAGGTCTATTTTTTTTCAACTCTCTGTATTTTTTAATGAGAAAATTGGGGCTTGTGAATGTTCATTTGTGTCTATTTCCATTAGCTCTTCCCAGTCAGATCTGGGCTGTTGGGGAGCACTTTGCACAGCGCAGAGACAGAGCTTTCCCCTTCTCTGCACCAATGTCATTCTTCCTTAGCAGACTCAGCTTTTTGTCCCTCTGACCTCCACCCTTCTCTGAAGGACATCCAGCTGTAGCCAGAATGTGATGGACAATGGGATTCTGCACCCTGCATCAACGGCAAAACTACAAATAAAACATATTTTTACATTATTTTTATTTTTTCTTATTTGCTCCAATTCCTCCCGTCATAAATTTCAGCAAATCACAAAGGAAAAGGTGAACAGAGTTGTCAAACCACTTGAGGTGTTCACATGAGGGATAAAAAAAGTGGAAAAACTCCAACAGCAGGGGAAGGTGTCCATCAAAAAATTGACATCAGTGATCCAAAACCCACTGAGAAGTCACTCAAAATGCTTCTCCTGATGAGATAAAGGAGCCTCCAGGCAAGGAATGGCTCCAATTCCAAATAAGAAAAGAGATGTTGCTTCTTGGGGAGAGGAACCATTCAGGTGAAATGTGGGAATTCCTTCCTGTGAAGCAAAGGGAAAAATGTTACCAGGACAGGGCTGGGAGCTGAGGGCTCATACTCTCCTCCAGCAGCTCAGAGAAGATTCAGGAGCTCTGAAAGGTCCTGGAAGGCAGGAACCTGACCAAGTCCATTCTATTTTCCAGCATTTTTCACCCAGGTTTCCAGGCTGGCACCATGCAAAAGCAGCAGGATTTGTGCTGGCTCTTCCCAATCCCTGGAATCTCCTCGGGGACAGGGCCCATTCTCATTTTTGCTCCTCTCACACTTCATTTTTTCACCCCCTTTCTCTGCAGGGTGACACCAGCGCTCTTCCCACGGACAAAAGAGGGGTTCAGAGTCTTTGAAAGGAGCAAACAAACCCCGTAACTCCGCGAGGAGCCCAGACAGGCAATGTTGCAAATTAAGTTGAAAGAGGCCCAGTTACTGCACCATTATTTGATTTCCCCTTCTCTAATCCCTCGCTTGTAATTAGCATAATTTATTAACATATTAGAGCCATGCATGTGAACCCTCTTTATAGTTGCTGAGTGCTCCCTGAGGCTGCCTAGTGAAAGCTTTTCCCCACTGTTTAATAATATGTTACATAAGGAAAACCAGCTTCTGATATAATTTAAATTATGACTTTCCTTTCTGCCTCTGAACACTCATTTCCTTTAAATGAGGTTAATTTCCTTAAATAATGAAAATCCTCCAATTTCAGTTTTCCATTCATTAGACCCCCTTAGTTCAACATGAAAAAGTCACACGCCAAGAGGGAAAAGAAAAAAGAAAAGAAAAAAAAACGAAAGTAAGAGAAAAGAAAAAAAAAATCTCATTGAACTTCAAACATAACCATCCTGAGAAGAGGTTTCCTGGGATCCTGCCTCCTTCTTTCCTTCCTGGATTGAGAAGAGCATGACACAGACTACCAGGAGATAAAGTTCCATCAAACTCCTTTGTCCATCTGGCACGAGAGGTCCTCTGCACCCTGAGGGCATTTCAGAGTCGCAAACATTTAATGCTCCTCTGAGGCATCACAGCCAAACATGGATTCGTTTGTATTCCCCCAGATAATTCCCTGGATTTTCATTAATCTGGTGCTCATATTTTGGCAAACAAGGCCATGCTGTCCCCTTTCTGCTGGTCAGTGCCCAGGTCCCTCTCTGGGCACAGGGCATGGTCAGGGGCACAGGACTGCACCTCCTTGGAACCTCTGCCTTCACTCCTTGCCCTCCTGACCTAAACCCACAGCTCACCTTGCCCAGGAATCAGCCCCTCAGCTCTCTGCTGTGATGATTTTCCTCCCTGTTCTTCTTCCAGCTCTTCTGCATCTCCCCAGTGTGGTGATAACCCAAGCCAAGGACACTTCCAAGAGGTACCTCAAAATGTGATGAGAAGCAGGATTTCCTCCTTGCTCCTCTATGCTCTGTGCAGAAATCTAAATGCATTTTCCTCTGGAATGCTGGCTCAGGAGTTCCCCAGCCCTAAGCCCAGGACCAAGCACTAGCTAAGCAGAAGAAATGCTCAAGAGAGGCAAAACCAGGGCCAAAATTTGGTTTTCTGCTGCTCCTCGAGTGCCTGTGTGATGCTTGGCTCACCCAGTGCGTGCGTGCCCGACTCCAGCCGAGTTCAACCTGCCTTAACTCCTAATACCTCCGAGGATTTAGGCCTCTGTTATACTTCAATAAACTGGGAATAAAGTAATTTCTGCCCCTCAGAGAACAGCTGGGAGCTATTAAAGCTCGTGGCTGTGTGCTCCTGGTGGAGAATACCTCGTGCTGTCCCTGCAGTGAGCACAGCCCAGCCTCAGTGGCACTTCCAGATACAGGCCATCAGCATCCCTCATGGCTGAGGGTTTAAACATGGTGTTGCCATGTTAACAAAGAGGGCACTCTGCTCTTTTTAACAATAAATACCTGATATGACAAAGCCCCCAGTGTCCCCCCACTGAGAGGCTTTGTGAACACCTCGTTTTGGGGGCAGAAGAACTGCAAGAAGCTCTGAAGGGAATCTGTGCTCCTTGCTCTGTGCTGGGCATCTGTGAGCCCTCAGCAGTGCCCTGGGATGTGGGCAAGGCTTTATTAATCAGCAAATAATGATCCCAGAACCCCTGAGCTTGGAAAAGGCCTCCAAGCCCATCGAATCCAACCTGTGGCCAATCCCCACCTTGTCCCCAGCCCCGAGCACTGAGTGCCACATCCAGGCCTTCCTTGGACACCTCCAGATTCCTCCAGATTTCTGGGCAGCCCCTTCTAATGTTTCACACCTCTTTCCATGAAGAAATTCCTCCTGATGTCCAGCCTGACCCTCTCCTGGTGCAGCTTGGGGCTGTGATGCAGCCTGGGCAATGTTCTGCAGAGTTTTGTCTTGCAGCCCCAGTTAACCTTTCTGCAAGGAAAAACCCAACCTTAATAGCAGAAAATGTCAGGAAAATTATGTTAATTTGCAGAGTAAATTTTCTCCAGGACCTCAAAGAAGTAAGTGAGTGTTATTGTTGTTATTACTTGTTTTTTATCACTGGGGAAACCCAAGGACAATTAAATGAACTCGCTGGAGATCGCAATGCCAGAGAGAGAAGAAAAAGAAATGTTTCCTGGCTGATGTTGGAGGTTTATTGACTTGGGGGTTTTAGGGGTGCTTTTCATGAGAAACTGCCAGTTTCCTGAACCCAAAATTTCTATGGAAATGGACGGCCTGTCTGACCAGGAACAATTCTTGCTGTTAGGAATTAGCTTCACCACAAATGGGAGAAAACGAGGCTCAGACAGGAGGGTTTGGATGTGTCTCCCCTTCCCACCCAGGGTGAAAGCCAGCAGGCCCCTCCAGGGACAGCTTCGTGCCAGCATGGAACAGGAAAACTGGTTCCCACCCCACTCCCTGCTTTTGACTCGCAGCACTTGACTAAAGCAGAGTCTGTTCCCCTCTCCTCTCCCCTGAACCTGATTTACTGTGGGATTTATCTGATTTAGGGTTGTTCTCCTTTCATGCTCTGCTCGGGAGCAGCGATGTCTGGGATGTTGCAACGTTTATAAAGCTTTTGGGTGTATTTATGTGTATTGAAATGTGCTTTTCATGGCACAGCTGCACACGCCCTTCCCACTATTCAGCCTCTTCTCTTCCCACTTGAAAACAAACCTTTTGAAAGCAGAGGGGAAGAATAATTAAAAAAAATTGTAATCTGCCTCAGGTAATGACATGATTGAAACATCACCATTTTGTCTGGAGGGTCACAGGATGGTTTTATGAGAAAGCTTTAAAGCTGCTAACTCGAGAGAACCTTTGATATTTCACCTTTTGTTGTTGCTAACGTGTTCTCCTTCCTGACTCTTGGAAACAAAGCCCTGTCGCTTCGACAAATTTGGTGCCAAAGCTGTTCTGCCACGGGGTGGTTTGACAATCTGGGAAGATTAATTGAGCAGCTACATCTGAGATATTCCAAGTTGTTTCAGTAATTTCGATATTTACCAGGCAGGAGACACCACGGCCCCGTGGTCAGCCCTGGGAATGGGATGGTGGATCTTGCATGGTGTGGTGTGGTCCCCCTGGGGTGATCTGGGGTTTGGCAAGAAAAAATCCTTCTCATGGTGGCCTGTGTTTCACCAAAACAGCTGCAAATAAAGGCCAAAGTGACCTCACGTGCTGCAAAGTGCTCATGGTGGCACCAACAGTGGTTGGGCAGAATAATTTACCCACTCTTTGAAATACAAAATAGTCCCTAAGAACGAGGAGTGGAGATTTCTGTAGCTTTGATGTGACTTCTTCAGTGTTTTTAGAGATCCAGGAAAGCATTCCTCACCAGTTCATATCACACAACTTCCTCGTTAATCCTGTCTGATTGTGAACTAACATTTCCTAGATCTTGATTT
Source organism: Pachycephala philippinensis (assembly GCA_013397055.1). NCBI lineage: Eukaryota > Metazoa > Chordata > Aves > Passeriformes > Pachycephala > Pachycephala philippinensis. The sequence goes on from VWZT01014716.1 coordinate 61,907, forward strand.
TTCACAAAAGTGTTCAGTTCCCAGAATTGCTGAAATCTTGTAGACCAGAATAGTTCTCCATTGGTTTGCTTCTATTATTATATCTAATATATATTTCCGCTATTATTCTACCAGTATTATATCTAATGTCTATTTCTGCTGTTGGATGGTTGTTGTTCATGATGAAAAATAAAGTTATTTCTGATCAAGCATGCTAGACGGAAAATGGAAAAAGAAATCTCAAAATTAAACTGCAGTAGAGCACGAACTCTAATCGGGCAGCCACAGAAGGTTCTCAGGGTGTATTTCCCAGATACTCTTCACTCAGCAGCAGCTCATAGAAAGGTTTGCAAGGAACAAATGAGATGGATTGGGAGCGTAATTGAAAAGAATGTGAGGATTTTACTTGAAAAGACATTAGTGGGTCATTTCTAAAACCATACTGACATTTCTCCTTGTACAAGAGTCTATTTGAGGAAAACGTCTGCTTATTTTGCGAGATGCAGGAGGTTTGGAAAAGATGTAGAATTTTGCGCTGTAGCCAAACCCAAATGAAGACAAATGAAAATGGGCTGGTGGCAGCCAAAGGAAGCCAAGTCAGACCATAGACACTGCTGGGACCTGTCCATCACGGCTTCTGGCAGAGATCCTGAGCAACTCAAAATGTTTCCACCATTGCTCTTGCAAAGTGAATGGTCTGGGCCTCATAAAGAGCTGTTTCTTGTGGAAATCAGTGGAAATATTCAGCCTTTGGGTCCTGGTGGAAAGTCGTCTCTGCTGAGTTTGGCCAGCACGACTTCGCCTCGAAATTATCTTCACCAGCCACCAAATGAGATAAATGAGAAGCTGAGGCTTGGAATGGAACCACTGCTGCCTTTTGTGATACCAATGAGATGGAATTGTTCTGCCATAGGAGAGGAATAAATAGGAATTATTATATATTATATGTGTGTCTGCCATCCTGAGGAAAAAAAAAGGGTGCCCTACACCCTTTTGATATGGAGTAATGAACGATTTTTCTCTCTTTGTTTTTCCTGGGCACACCCAAACTCCTGGAGGCTATCTCCTGTAAAAGAGGGAGGTGCAGGCAGCTTATGGAATACATTCATTCTATTTTATTTTATATATTGTCTTGTCAGATGCACTTAGCAGAGAGGGATGCAAAACATCTGATGGAGCTGGCAGCTAATTTATAGGTGGAATACTGATTTTTTGCCATCTGGGAGTGATTTTGTCTTGGGTTTAAATGCTAATTTTGTGTCTTCTGGATAGGTTTATTCTCCAGCCATAGAATACAAAATTCTGTCTGGGAGCTTCCATGAATATTGCCCCTGTTCACAGTATTCCAGATTGTCCACAGACTTAGAGCAGGGTTGATGGAATTGGATGGATTTTGGTGCAGACAATCTCAAATATTTTTAGCTTTCATATCAATGTCTGTGCAAGGATTCACCTGTCAGGAATGTTGGGTTGGACAGCTCAGAGGTCCCAGTGCTCCCAGTGTGAATTCCCCAGTACCACCATCACAGACATGTTTCTGTACACAGAGGCCGCACGGGAGGGAGTTATAACATGGAGCTTTCCTAAAGGATGTGTCAAAAATAACATTTGTTAATTTAGGAATAAGTGGGAGTGCAGTGCTTGACCTTGTCTGGATGCCAGTGTCCACCAAAGCTGCTCTGATTCTCCCCTCCTGAGCTGGGCAGGGGAGAGAAAATAAAATAAAAAATCAACATAAGGCCAGGGAGAGCTCACTGAGCAATTGCCCTCACAGGGAAGACAAAGTGATCCCAAAATCTCGCCACTCAAACTCAAAGCAGACAAAAACTGCAATAAGAGCTGCACTTGCTGGTGGTTAAAATATTGCTGTGGCCTTTCTGTGGGGAAATCCTCTGGGGTTTTGATCATTGCTTTCCCCAGTGAGCTCCATCCAGGCAGTGTTTATCCTCGGTGAGCTCTGCCCTGGCTGCCATAGAGAGAAAGGAGGGGAGAGAAATCAAATGCTATGGAAAACAAAAGTGGTCTGAAGTGGAGCTGTAGCTAACTCCAGCTGTAACAACAGGGCTGTGGCTTTCCAAATTTTAATCTCCCAAAAGAATCTGTATCAAATTCTTCAGCCCAGGGGTCAAGAGGGATTTTAGTAATGGAATGGGACAACTCAGCTTGTAAAGCCTTGTGGGCCAAGGCCTTCTGTGGAGTATGTGTCCACAATGAGTGCTCCTGAGCCACGCAGGAACAAAAATAAATAACAGTGATTATAACGTTATTTTGCACTTTTCTCTCTTCAGTCACATCACTCGTGGTGAGGATGACACACTCTGCACAGGAGGCAGCTCGGATGGAGGAGGCAGCAGGCCTCGTGCTCAGGTTTCTGACGTTCTTGAGCACAGCCTGTAGTCGTGGCACAAAAGCTGTCTCAGGAATGCTCTCTGGGTTTTGTCATTCCGGTGGTATTTGGATACAAAAGTGTGTGTGAGTTGGGAATACAGTCTGGGCAACTTCAGGGCCTCAGGATGTCTATTACAAGTAACAAGTTGAAATGCAGTCGTTGCTTGAGAAAACGGGGTGGGAATCCCTGGCAACAAAAAACCTGTGGAAAGTAAATGGTAACTCCAACCTCTCAGAAATCCTTCTTTATCCTTCTCCAGCTCCTAGGAGAGCACCCAGAAGGACCTTCCATCACCAGCCCAGCAGTGAAAGCCATTCCCCTGCAAAATGGAGCTGCTCACAATCCCAGCCCATGGCACGAGCTGTTGGTGCTGGTGGGTGGATGTGTGAGAGAGGAGAGAGGAGCAGCACCATCTCTGCGGTCAGATAAAAACAGAGAGAGTTTTCCATTTCCCACCTAAATTCCTCTCTCTGCAGTGCAGGGAAACCTGGGATGCATTTCCTGTGCAATACCAGGTACAGGCAGGTGGAGAACAAGAGAAATGCCCGTGTGAAAGGCAGGGGTGAGGGAGATGTGCTGGGAAATGAAGCCTTATCTTGGGCTCCATTGTGAGCCTTTGGTCCCCATCAGAGCAGGGAACTGAGCTTGGCCCTCTGTGCCCTGCAGGACCAGAACCACTGACCTCCTTTTGTGGGGTTTGGGGGTCACTGATAATATTTCCTGTGCAGTGGGAGGAATCAGAGCTTCTGCAGCCAGGCAAAATCCTGCTGCCCTTCTCTGTTTCCTTAAATTCCCAAAGTCAGCACATCCTCCCATGGCTCTGGCTCTCACAGGACAGAGCCAGAATGTCCCTGCTGAAGTGGAGCAAACGTTTTTCCAAAGGGTCAAAGTTCAGGACGAGCTTGTAAGCAGATTATGGGGCTGGTAGAAAGGCCAAAGGCACCCTAAGTCTTTACATTCCCAAAGTGCTGTGTTAAACTAGCCCAAGGATGTACTTAACCCCAAAGAGGACGGAGGTCAAGTGAACGTGCAGCATTTCAAACGCAATCAGTTTGGAAAAGTAGCTGTTTATAAAGCAGTTTATTACAGACCCAAGCTAATGTTAGCATTCCCTCTCTACAAATAAGCCTGACCTATTGTTAATCTTGTCAAAGAGCTGCCACGTTTGTTTTATAGCATCAAACAGCCAGGCTTTATTTAAGTTTAGATTAAATCTCAGGGAACGTTTTGGCTCAGGGGCATTGAAGGGAGATGCAGGGGGAGTGTTTTTGCCATCTCTCTTCAGGTACTTAACTCAGACTTGCTGCTTATACTGTCAGGAGAGTGAAGGAGAGGATTTCAGAGGGCTCAGAGCTCTGGGAATGGGCCTTGGACTGATACCTGGGGGTTCTTCTTCTTTCTTGGGCCAAAAAAATGAGGTGCAAACGCGCCAGGCTTGGTCCAGCCTCAGCAGCTCTATTTTCTCAAACCTCCTTCAGCAGGCACAAGGACACCAAGGGCTGTGCCAGGGATGGCAACCAGCCCCAGCTGTGCTTGCTGAGGGGGCTCAGCAGTTCCCACCTGCTTTTCCTTTGGATGGGAAGGAGCAAATGCATTATTTGGCTGGATAAGCTTTGTTTTATTTCACAGAATCATGTGGGTTGGAAAAGACCTCCAAGGTCACCGAGTCC
>VWZT01014716.1:66015-78820 GCA_013397055.1 Pachycephala philippinensis
GCAGAGCCACAAGGTCCCCCCTGAACCTCCTTTTCTCCAGGCTGAGCCCCTTTCCCAGCTCCCTCAGCCTCTCCTGGGGCTCCAGCCCCTTCCCAGCTTCATTCCCTTCCCTGGACACGCTCCAGCCAACGGCAATACCAACATAAAAATGACAAAAGTTCTCCTCTAAAAGGCTGGAGCCACTAAGAGAATCTCCCCCGTGAAGACCATGCCCTGGACACATCGTTATTTTTCATTACCATTTCTATCAGCATCATAATTAATATCACCATAACCATTAGAGTGGCACCAGCAATAATTCTGAGGAACCACGCTCAAGAACAGAAATCCCTTTTTGGGATGTCAGCAGGCAGGCATCAAATCTGCATGGGGAGTGAAATAACTGAAATTTTCAGAGGCAGCTCAGCAATTTCTCATATTATCAGTGCAAAACACCAACCAAGACGTGGTGAGAAGCCAGGAATGAGTGTCCACTCCTCTTGCTGCTTTCCCAGCCTACGCCTGGATCCACAAGTTCCAATTACCCAGGTGGACATGGGACTTGTACAGGTATTTTATGGGAGAAACGAGTTTTTTCTAGCCCCTTAAGTGTTCTCCAAGAGCCTGTTTGGCTTTGTTTTATGATAATAGTGATCTTAAGGGAAGCATTTAAAATCCTGAAGCTTAGAAGTAGTTCCTATAAAGGCCAGGAGTGTGCTGTGGAATGCGTAAAGATTTCATATTTGGGGATTTTATAGCAGCCTCAGAAATGTCTCTGTTTTGTCAGGGAGGCTGAATATTCTTGAGCCAGGAGGCAATTAAAATAAGCAATATGGATGTTTATTCTTTTATGTAGACCTTACCTCCAAAAAAAAGAAGTTTAAGACAGCTTTTTTTTTGGTAAAAACTTAAAAATAAATTAAGCGACCTTTTCTTATGGTTGATCCAGATATACTTATGGTGGTTTATGAGAAGGGGGACTCAAAACACGTTTCAAATGCAGGGAAAATTCTTTTCCTAGAACAAAAAACGCTTTCATTTTTCCTAGGATACATCTTGCTTAAGAGCCCTGAGTGCTGAACAACCCATTAAGAAATGCTGTCTCCAGTCCAGCTCTCTCAGCTCTTTCACACATAATTGCCTAATTGAAATAGGATCATTTATTAGCTTCTTTGCTTGAGGCTTCTGCAGCTCCAGCTCCTGCTCTTGGGCATCCTCCTTTGAATTGTAGCATTTACCTCAGCTAATTATAATGTGGTATCACTTGATAAAGCCAACTGAGATCATAATGGGAAGACACTGAAACATCTGCCAAGGTTGGAAAATTGGGTTTTTCTTTTTACTTCTGCCAAAGACAGGTTACCTGTAATTAGTTCTAATTTATAAATAAGTGCAGGCTGTACTTCTGAAAGGTACAATATCGTGCCTTGCCCCCTTCTTAGAAACAAGTTGGGATTCATACATCTCAATCAACTCTATTCCATCTCTGTGTCAGGAATAATGGCTTTGCCTGAGAATTTTGGGAGGAGAAAGGGAGTTACACAAGCAAAATATTCATGGGATACCTGTGACATGTGACAAAACACAGTGGCAAAAGTCCCCATAATGGAAATCAAGGCAGTGCCAAAATTGTCAATATGGGTTATTTTTGTTGCTCTCTGGATCCTGAATATTTTTTATTCAGGCGTTACAACTCGTCTTCAAACCCCTTTGAATTTTTCCTTTTTAATTGTTGTTATTTCTGAATGCCAGCTGTAATTCTCAAATAATCACAGGGCTCCAGGAGCTGGAGTTTTACAAACCCACAAAGCATCCCAAGAGCTGGAAAACTGTGCTCAGATCTGCCTGAATTTACATCGCACGCATAGTGGAATTTCTTGGTGTTCTTTTTATCTGTTTGGGGTTTTTTTTTAAGCTTCGTTTGTTCTCAGAGGATCTCAGTGCTCCTGCCCGTTTTGACAGGAGCTGTGATCCTTAATCCTGGCCTTCCCAAGGGCAGGCAGAGCTGTGTGGGGGCACCAGGCTGGAACCCCAAAGGGCTGTGCAGGAGGGTTGGGATGTCACTGTTGCTGCCAAGGAGGTAAAGTTGACAGAGTCCACGCTACCACGAATTTGTCTGAAGAGAGTTTAATGGAAGATTGAGCAACTTTTATATGTTAATACATGAAAGTGTGTTGAATGGCATAAAATGATTGGTCACTCGGACACCCACCCCTTGGGGTGATTGCTCCAGTTCTGAGACATCCCTTTCTGGATGTTTTTCTGGTTGAAGCCACAACAGTCCTTGAGAAGCAGGTGCAGGTGCAGAGATTTACAAAACTATAACATTGTTTTAAATTCTTCACATGAGAAAGAGAATCTTCACAAAGCACTGCAAGGGCTAAAGAAATTCCCAGCCTGAGGCCTTTCTTCATACCCATATTGGGATGCACCAGAAAAAAGCTGTCTGTGGAGTTTAGGAGGGGAATAACTTTGCAGTTCAGCTTTGTCACCCTGCCTGAGCCAGACTTGATGAAAGCCCCTTTCACTAACCCCCACTGAATTCTTCCTGACTGCAGTCAGTCCTTCCAATCAGCCATCCCTGATATCAATTTAGGAAGGAAACAAAAGCCACCTCACAGCTCTCAATGTCTGACATTCACCTGCTGCCCAAGTGGGTGCTGTGGAGCAGCTCTGCAGCCTCTGAGTGGGGACCACTTCTCATTTTGCAGACACCTCCCTGTTCTCCAAACCTCTTCCCGTTTTCCTGTGGCACCTGATACCCTTCCCAGAGCACAGCCGAGGTTCTGGCCCTCACCAGGGTTTTCCTTGAGAAGGCCCAGCCTGAAGAGGCCGTGGAGGATGAAGTGCTGACTGCTGCCTCGAGGCTGTGACATCCCCCGGGCTCTGTTTTTAGAAGGCTGTTGAGATAAGATGCGAGCAGGCTGCTTAGGAGGGAAAGGAACAAAAAAAAAAAGATGCAAAGGAAGGTGGTGGATGTGCTGAGGAGGACACGGAGCTCCACAGCACTGCAGAAAACTCCTCAGAACGGCTGCTCCCTTGGTTTGTTTTCTCCCTCTGAATGCCTGAAATTTTGCACTGAAAACGGGAGGGAACCTGGTTGCAAAGTGTTTTAATGATCTTATTGTACATGACAGCACTCCTGCAGCCCAGATCCCAGCTTTTCCCCTCCACCCACCTTGAACTTTGTAAAGACTTTTTTTTTAATGCCTCATATTAGAAACTGAACCAGAGAACAAACAAATAACTACATTAAGATAGTTGGCTTCTTGAATTTCTTGACTCACTCTGGAAATGGACTTTATGTGTGTACATGTGTGGTTTCTCTTCTCTTTCTTCCTTATTTCTAACAGCCACTTTGTATTAAACATTTCATCACAGACATTTGGTCATCCTTCAGAAGCTTTTTGGTGAATACTTGCTGGTGCTGCAGTTTGTCCACACAGAAAGACCAGGGTGAGTAATGAGAAAATAAACTTTCCCCTGTGCTGTTCTTTCACTCTGCTTCTGCTGCTGTGGTTTGACCCAAGCTCAGATTTTGCTGCACCCTTGCAGAAGATGGAGAGTCTCTCCTCAGGAAAGGAGAAGACAATTCTTGGTTGGAAAACTTGGTTTTGCCTTTTTCTGAGATTAATGATAAATGCCCATCAGGAGCCTGGGTTTGAGGCAGAAGTCTTTCTTTAGAACCCAATTAATGTGGGGTAAATTACAGACCAGCTGTTCACTCCTTTTGCCTGACTAACAGGGTCTGTTTTAAAAGCAAACCACTAAACTTCAGCTGAGCCATCACCAGCCCAGCCTGTCCAAGCATTTGATAAATCTTTTACATCATTACTTGAGGCTGGCAGAAGCCACTGATGCTCCACTCCCACAGAACTCCACAGAGATCCCTCAGAGCAGTTTTTTTCTGGGAAATTCCTGCTGTATCAGCTCAAATATTGGTCTAATTGAGAGGATTTGAAGTCTAGGAGCCTGGTTGTTTGGGGTCTTCCAAATCCTTCCAGCAGGCACTGAAATTTTCAGCAGAATGAGTTCTGAAAAACCAGGAACAGGTTCAGCATTTATGAATTTCATTAGATTGAGCTCAAAAAATGGGTCAAGAGCCCCCAGGAAGACCATTGTGTTCTACAGCTGGGTTTAAAATACAGTGAAGTCCTCGACCAAAAGTTGCCAGTAGGAGGTGAGCCTTCCCTTGCAGTACAAACAGCTTGAAAAACAAACAAAAAACTCAATATATTTTCAGTCATATTCAGGCAGAAACCTGAATGCTGATTCACAAATACTTTAGTTTGGCCGGCTGCAAATCATTGGCTTACATTAATTCCTCCAGCTCTTCAGAAATTGCTTTCCACTTCAGTGCAACACTGAATTCCCCCAAAATCAAGAATGCACCTTGATAAAACACCTATTAAATGTGGATGTTAGCTTCTATATCCTCATTTTCAGCACGCTGTTACTGACAGTAAAGTGCAAAGCATTTTTAATTTTTGTTCAGCAGCAGCTGATGTTTTCTGGCTGGGGAGGTCTCTGTGTGTGTGTGTGTGTGTGTGTGTGTGNATTGCTTTCCACTTCAGTGCAACACTGAATTCCCCCAAAATCAAGAATGCACCTTGATAAAACACCTATTAAATATGGATGTTAGCTTCTATATTCTCATTTTCAGTGCTGTATTACTGACAGTAAAGTGCAAATCATTTTTAATTTTTGTTCAGCAGGAGCTGATGTTTGCTGGCTGGGGAGGTCTCTCTCTGTGTGTGTGTGTGTGTGTGTGTGTGTGTGTGTGTGTGTGTGTGACCATGAGTGGGCTTTTTGGAAGGTTTGGTGCTCTCCAAAGGAGACTTTTTACAGGGGATGGAGTGACGGGACAAGGGGGAATGGGTTCACTGCCAGAAGGCAGGGTTAGGTGGGATATTGGGAAGGAATTATTCCCTGTGAGGATGGGGAGGCCCTGGCACAGGGTGCCCAGAGAAGCTGTGGGTGCCCCTGGATCCCTGGCAGTGCCCAAGGCCAGGTTGGACAGGGCTTGGAGCAGCCTGGGATAGTGCAAGGTGTCCCCATGGCAGGGGGTGAAACTTTCAGGTCCCTTTCAACCCAAACCATTCCACAATTCTCTGATTCTATTCTCTGATCCCTCCCTCATTCTCTCTTGTCCTCCCCTTCCTCTTTTGGGTCTATTCCCACCACAAACCCCTCAGGACAGAAATCCCCTCACTCAGGTTTTTACATGGCGCTCGCCCACGAGTTCCCCCTGCTCCTTGTCCCTCTCCAGCTTCTCTCTCCACAACCCAGTGCCACAATCACACCAAGACATCCACACACGACCCAAAAATGTCCCGGGATTTTTGGCTGAGCCATGTCCATCCCTTTGGGAAGGGAAGAGTGGACACCACCCTGCCCCAGGCCAGGAGAGGCCGTGTTCCAGCACTGCACATCCAGCGCTGCCGGGAGCACCACGGGAGTTTCACTGGGATTAACCCAGCCACTTGTTTATTCCCTGGGTTAATTTCACACGCCAAGCACCAAGCTTGTGTTAATTATATGATTTACTGGGCTGCGTTTCTTTTTTTTCATTGCATCGTAAAAAAAAAAAAGGCCTTGAATGAGAACTCTTGTTCTGGTAAATTTTCGCTTGTTTGCAAACGGCCTGGAAATAGTTAACAGCAAGCACGTCCTCTGGGCCAAAAGGGACTGGAAGGCTCAGATTATTGCCTTATTTATTTTATTTTATTCCTAATTAACATTTTACGAGCTCTGAATATGTTTACAGAAGCACATGCTGGAAAGGGCACATGGACAAACAGAATTAAGAGCCATTGGCTGCTCCATAGCGTGCCCAGATTAAAATATCTTGGAGCAGCCTTTTACCTTTGCTGTTGGAAGCTGGACAGGCCCATTTACAGCAGGAACAAAAGTTCACCTTCATGGTTTTACTTTCTAACCCAATCCCAAGCGTTTGGGAGGGTGGAAGAGCTGATGGCTTGGTGGGGAAATAAATCCAGAGGGAGCTTTGGAGCTCGGGCAGTTTGTTCCCTCATCTCAGGTCTTTGTGGATTCAGTAAAATTGAAATTATTTTTAAAAATTGTCAGGCATTTTGCACAGAGAGAGGTCTCCTGAGATCAAAGGAAGGGGGAAGATGCTGGAACTCGGATCCCACCCCGATTCAGTGGAGCAGGGACCCAGCCTGACCCCGCTGAGGAGCAGCCCTGGCTTTGTCTCTGTGCCCTGAACTCGTCCTGCTCAGGGTTCCAACGAAATCATCATTGCCTGGGAATAACCTGGCTTGGTTTTATTCGAGGCCATGGATAAAGCTAGGAACATGTTCATGATTTCAAACTCAGGATGAACTCAGGGCCTGGATCAGCCTATTCCAACCTCTCTCATTCCGAGCTGCTGAGGAATTCCCACCTTTCCTCTGAGCCCATGGCACTGCCCTCCTCCTTCTGCAACAGCAATATTGACTCCTTTTTACCACATCACCTCTCTCTTTCCCTCAACATTTGTCTGCTGCTTCCACTGGCAAATGCAAGAGCTCTGGGTCCTATCAACCAATTGCCCAAGGAGGGTTTTATTGCCATTTTTTTAGCTGCCAAGGGAAAAACTAAGGTTGTTTATCAGAGAACTGCAAGCACTCAGTGCTCCAAGAAATGTTAATATGATGCCCTTGGGATAAACATTGCTTCACTGATGTGTTTTTAAGCTGTCCATTATTTTCCTTTTGAGAAATAAAAAGAAATCTATTACCAAGAAACAGAATGATTGTACAGCATGGTTAAAATCAGAAATAATCTGGTGGTGGCAAAAAAATCCCCACATTTTTCTCCCAAAATCCATTTTTAATTGGGAACAGAGTAGTACAGAGACCTAGGTGCAGATAAATTAAGTTTTTCTGCCTTTCTAGGGCATAACAGAAAGATTTTTTTGTTGGCCAACATCTTTTAGTGCTTTAATTATTAGGACAGAAAAGTTCTTCATTACTCCTTATACAAAAACAAAACCCTAAGTGAATTATTCTTCCATATTATCTGAACTCCAGCTGGGGAAAGTTGTGAGAGGAGTTTTACTTGCACCTAGAACGATGCTGAAATCCATGAGAGCTCCAGGTCCAAATTGCTTTGAGTAACTCAGGGATTATTTCTCAGCTCCTTCAGACCTGTAGGTGTTTTCTGTCTCTCCATTCCCTTGTGAACCCCAGTTTTGGGGCCAGACATTGCCCATATTCCCCAAAGATGAATACATTTCCACTGCTGGGTATTTATTATTTGCATGGCTTTTCCCTCCCTCCGAATTCTCACGGTTTCCCGAGTCAGCACAGGAGGAAGGTGGGAATGCCCTTGGAAGCAACTCAGAGTTATTTTCACTGCTGAGGTGCCTTTGCTGACTCAGGAGAGCCTCTTAATTCTGCCTTTTCCACTCAGGCACCATCCTTCCAAGCACCGTCCTGATCCTTCCAGCCAGAGCTCGCCTACAGAAGGAATTCATAGGGGAAAAAGCACCAGCAGGAGGTGTAAATACAGGATCCTGATCAGCCACAAAGTTCAGCCCCTCAGAGGCCACTTTGGAGATAAAGGCGAGTTGATTCCCATCTTTATCCAGAGATTCATCTGCCGTGGCAGCAGCTGCACACGCTGAGAGCCCTTTTCCTTTCCATCACCACCATGATCTCAGCAAAACCCTCCAGCTGCTGGCCAATATTCTGCTGTTCCTGGCATCTCATCATGCAGCAAACCTGCAGGTGATGGTGGATTTCCAGACAAGGAGAGTGGGGGGCGGAAAAAAACCCCTCGGAACTGGTTTCTGTCAAAGGGAGAATTACAGAGTGGGATAAACAAACAGCGGGACACGTTCTCCTGTTTACGTGGGATCAGGGAATGTTTGCAGGGCTGAGTCCTGAGGGAGACACTGGCAGTAATAATGTCCAGACATCCTCTGCACGAGGTCCAGAACTGAGGGAGAAAGGGAGGGAACGAGGAGTTTTCTGAGAAGGGAATTGTGCAATAGGAAGCTGCTGTTGTTCCATTTTGCACTGTTTGGTGTGAATGTGCTGATGTGAGGTTTCATTTCCCTGCCTGGGGACAGCTCAGCAGAGTGCTGGAGGTTTGGGTGCCTCCACAAGGGTGAAGGAGGTGCTGCTGCTGCCCCAAATTAGTTTCTTTTTTTTCTTTTTCTTCTTCTTCTCTTGGATTCTCAGTTTCACAAAGAATAAGTCCAGCTTTTATGGACACTAGGAAAGCATCAGCAGAAAAGATCATCCAGCTCTCTCGGCATTTTGTGAAAGTTCTGGCTTTCCCATGTGAAGAATTTAAAACAATGTTATGGTTTTGTAAATTTCTACACCTGCAGTTGTTTTTCAAGGATTGTTTTGGTTTTAACTAGAAAAACATCCAGAAATGGATGTCTCAGAACCTGGCTAACCACCTCGAGGGCTGAGGGACCAATTACTTTATGCCATTCAACAAGCTTCTGCGTATTAACATATAAAAGCTGTTCAATCTTTCATTAAATTCCCTTACTTCAGATCATCTTTTGGGTGCTTGGACTGCGTCGTTCTTTACACATTCGGGGTGCTACAGTCACACAGATTTTTATAGAAAAGCAATTTAGTAACAGCAAGATTTTACCAAGTGGAAGTGAGTCCTCCTGCGTCTGTCCGGGGTTGTATTCTTGAAGCCATTTCTTGTCTTATTGGTCTGCCTTGCTTTTTGGAGATATTGAGCTAATTACCCGTTAATTCCATGGATCAGTCCTATGAGTTTCCATATCACAAATTCAAAATGCACACACAAGGTGGCTTTCTTCTCTAAGAGAGCTGAAGATCCAAGAGCTGCTCCAAACAACTTTTCTCCTGTTCCTGGAATTGGACCAACCAGAGGCTCTGGAAGCCACAGTTTGTCCATGATCAGCTCCTGAGGCAGCCCCAGGAAAATCATCCCCTTTCTTCAGGGATTAAACAGATTTTCCTGTGGTTTGTAATTGAGCCTGAAATCAGGAATTCAGTCTGGAGACAGCCCCTTGCTCCTGATTTCATTCATCACTCTGGAGTTGATGTGCAGACCCTGACTCCAGAGTTTGAAACTACAGCAAAAAGTTCAAGAAGACATTTGGAAATGAGGATTTCTCAGCTAATTTGGTGCTTATTTGGACCCTCTTTGATCAAGGATAATGATGCTTAAAAGGCAGAGTATTTGGATAGAGAGTTTTTAAGTGGAAATCATATTAAATGCTTCTTAAGCGAAAAAAACCCCACACAACAGGGATTTGAAGGTTTCCTATCCTTCTCCCATTGTGGTGAATGGCAGAGGTGGAATTTTGGGCTTTGCTATTTATTGACTGGCTTTAGTGCTCTCAGATGGGAACATTATCAGACTCATCACCCGGGGCAGATCAAAGCCAGCAGCTCGGGCTCCTCCCCGGAGCAAAGATAAAACTGCTGCACTTGACCTGTGCCTGGAATGTGGGATGGGGTCAAAATGCAGCAAAATAATAACACTGCTTCCCTTCCACCTCTGCCTCCCCAGGAGCCTTCGGAGGCTCCTGCCCTGAGCAAGGCAGCGGTTTGTGTTCCTTTCAGACATTCCTGCAGGTAAAATGCAGGACAAGCTGGATGACCATTGCTTTTTTCCCTCCTCCACAAAGGCCTCCTTTTTCTGAAAGTCAGGAAAATTCAGGATGAGACAGACACTGAGTACCTCCAATATCCTTTTAAATTGCTGCCTGCCAGACTTTTCCTTCCAACTAACAAAATAAGCATCTCTTCCACCACAACTTTTCCTTATTTTTTGGGGTTTTTTTTTTCTTGTTTTTTGGAGAGCTTATACTGCCTTAAAACCCAGAAAGTGGTGCTCCAAGCTTGCTTTCCTCCTTGGCAGTGGGAGAGGAGTGGCTGCAGGACTGAAGGGAGCTGTCTGCTCCCAGCTCGAGCAGCAGTCTCTGAGAGATTTGAGGAGTTTGCTCAGCCCACTGCTGGTGACCAGTGGCGGTGGGAAGCACAGCAGGCAGAATCCCACCTTCCCTCAGCCTCCAGCTCACTCACAGAACCCCTCCTCCAGCACTGCCCCTGCCTTTTGTTGTGATTATGAGCTCCAGGGCTCTGTGGGGCTGCAGTAAATCACTGCCAGCAGCCCCCAAAATGAATAATTTGGGCGAGTCCTGCTGCAGCTGGTGTCCTGGAGAGAGGCTGTCTACAGACACCTTTGTGGGTTGCCTCTTCTACTTCCTGAGCATGAGAAGCCCTCATTTCAGCTCCCGAGCTTATTGCAGCTCCTGGGTGCCTGCCTGACCTAATTTAGAGCACTGAGAGCTGCACTGATTCATCTCCTCAGGAAATTTGGGCTCTCCAGCCTTGGCCAGCAGTACCTGTTTCCTCGGAATAAGCTCTGGCCAAAACAGAAACGGTCCCTTCCTGGCCCTGCTGCTGTTTCTCAAGTGCCTCAGAGCTCCTGCAAAAGGGAGAAGTGTTCAAAGTTGGCCACAGCGGTGCAGGAATGATAATAAATGCACAATAAAGGTAGCTCTGAAAGGAAAGTCCTAAAAATGTGTGGAGTTGAAAGGTGCCCTGCAAATTCTGCATGACTTCAGCACCAGCTCAGCTCACTGCCTTCATTCCCAGGCCCCTCTGATCCCAGTTTTATCAGGAATAAAGATAGGCAGTGCCATTATAGCGGGAATTTGTTTGCTGACAGATCCCCGAGATACATCCAGGGTAAGAGAAACGAGCAATAAATTGATTTCTTACTGGATTTTGAAACTACCTGAACCCAAATTTGTCTGAACACTCTCCACCCTCCCCGACCCTGGATTTTAATGCACACACAAAGAACATTTCCAGACAAAGGGGCTGTGTTATCCCAGCCTGTCTGTGCTCCCACCAGGCACCCCCAGAGGAACGCAGCCGTGGTCTGAGACCCCAAATCAGGGCTGCAGATCTGCCTGGGAAATCACCTGTGGGAAGGGGAGCCCACGGCGAGCTCAGCGCTGCTGCCTGCGAGGTTTTGGGTTTATTTGCCCCACAGACACTTTCTGTGTTCATGGCCATCTCTCTCAGCAGAACAGAGGCATCGAGGAACACGGTGGGAGCAGGAACATCCACAGGTATAGATATTCCTGTACAGATATTCCTGTACAGATATTCCTGGCAAGCAGCTGCCAGAAGCTGACTGAAATACTCCTTGTTTGCTGTTTGTGTTCTGCTGAGTTCTGCCAAACCCTCACCTGCAGGTCTGGGCTGCCAGAGGGATGGAACGGCCACGGGACAACAAATCCACTGGCCAGACTGGAATATCATTGGGATTAAAAACAGGAAATGTCCTTTTTTGTGTGCCCTGCTGCCCAGAGGCCCAGTTATCCCATCCTGCAGGCACTGCCAGCTTGGGATGGGCAGGGATGGGAGGATTGCTGATATCCTGGGAGAAGCCTGGCCCTGGCCCTTGGAACAGAGCTGATTTACTCTGATTACCTTTGATCTTTAATTACCCCACGTTTTCACTCTCAGAGCCATGGGTCCAGTTTATCTGGCGGTAATTCCTGGTTTTTTCCTGATTCTTGGCACCTCGGAGCTGCAAGTCTGAGCTTCTCCTGCAGGACGAGGAGAGGTGAACTCTGTGTCTTGGCTGCTGCTGGGGCCATTACGGAGAATTCGAGGTGATTCATTGCTTAAAGACTTCTGGGCCCATTCCCCAAACTTGGAGGGAATTCTGGGCTCTCTGCCTGCTCTACCCAAATTTGTGGTGGTTTCCCAGAATGCAAAATTGAGCACGAGGCACATCAGGGTGTGCTCTGAGAGTGAGCACACTCACTCTAAGTGAGTTGGACGACAAAGATTGGGTTTTGTCTCCTAATTCCTTTGTCAGATATTTCTTGCCAAGGTATCCCAGTGCTGGAAATAAATTGAATTTACTGCAGCCTCGCATAGGAGTGGAATTGTTTTATTCATGTGCTGTTTGTGGCCTCAAAGAACCTTTTTGCTTTCATGGATTTGTATAAAAATTCCTCGCTGGAATGGTGTTGGAGATGAACAGGATTTACTGCTGCAGCTCTTGTGGTCAGAACTAATTACCAGCTGCATTCTCTCAGATCTTAACTTTGCCTCTGTACGAAGACATTCAGACAGAAATTTTTGTTCATTTGGTTGGCTCGGGGTTCCCATCTTCAAGGTGGAAAACAAAAATTAACCTCCAGCAGTGGAAAAAACCTTGGAGAAAATAAAATTTGTTTTTCTAGAGAGACACTGCTGAAAAAGCAGCAGCTTGTGGGGCTGTTTGCTTGTAGATAAGGAAATTTTGCTGTTGGCAGTAACAGAGAAGGGCAGGTTTGGAGTAAATAAAATTGGAATTAACTTGGAGCAGAGCGTTTCCTTCCCTGAGCCATTGAGATGCTGAGTGACTTCGAGGTTTTAGCACTTTTCTAGTTGTGAATTGTCACTTTGTTCATTTAACAGCAGGCTGAACAAAAAAAGCTTTTTTTTTTCCTTAATTCATAAATGACAGCAGATTATCAGTTCATTGATGGACGTGCCTGGACAAAAACTCCCTGGGATGACCCCTGATGAACTCCAGATTATTTTGGCAGGTATTTATTGTCCATTTGGAATGGTCTATGGGAGAGGAAAGGAATGTTTGGGTGCTCCTGTCCCACTCAGCACCATCCCTCCAGCTGAATACAAGTGGAAAAGTCCAAACTCCTGGGTGTCAAAGCACCCAGCTTCGAGCAGATGTGAGATTTGTGGGGTTATTTCTCTGCATTTCGAAGTGACCATGGCCTTTGTTTAACATCACATCACTTTTACCTTTCTTCGCTTCAAAAACAATCCTTTTCTTTTTTCTTTTCTTT